>QVXC01000355.1:0-34447 GCA_003501895.1 Phaeosphaeria sp. A1 3.1a
ATATATATATATATATATATATACCGCAAACGTATTAGAGATCGGGCTTTCCGGGTGTGTGTAAGTCGAACGAATTGATGCTTGTATGTGACACTGACAGCCTTCCAATGATTGTCCGACGTCCTCGCCACGGTCGTTATCGTCGCAATCACCATCTGTTGCGTCTCGCTTTCCATAGCCACTGTTCCTGCCCTCACGCCAGCATCGACTCTCTCGCGGCCAACGATCAACCAGCACCGCCGGATTCCAATCAGAGCACGCCTGCAACCACCACCACTCTTCTAGCAGCGGTGTGGACGTCGACTTGCACCTCGATCCAGATACTTGAGAATGCTTCCAAAGTGAGTTTGAAGCAAGTCCGCCATACTGCAAGCTCACTTGCTAATAATGTAGCCACAGCACCACGAAACCTTCCACATGGAGCGCATGCAGATAAGAGAAAGGACACACTGCCGACCTTTGCAAGGATTGGCTCATTCGCGTCATCTTCATTTGGACGGGAAGCGACATGACACACAACTTGACGCATTGGAAAGACGATCGGCCGGGCACAGAGCATATTGGCACTCTCGTCACAACGTCACAACGTCCCCCACATGGCATGCCTCTTCCGCCATGTCCAGGTCGACTCGAAGGGAGGCACAGGACGTCTCATGTCATCATTCTTTTTGTCTTCTCAGAGTTAAATCATCGGACACTATCACAATAGATCAGTTGACACACATCTTTCTTGTACCTTGCTGTGATCTGACATATGATTGACTGTCTTTTCAACTACCGTACCCTCAAAGCCCCCGTCAATGCCTTTCTTGAAGGCGTCCGACTTCGTCCTAGGCGCCATGCACGCGTAGTATCCACAAACACTGGTTTCCCTCGTCGCCATGGAGCGGAAGAATCAGTGAACGTGTGAAGATTGCGCTTCCCCGGAGTACAGAGTTCGCTTGCGACAGTGATGGCGAACGGTTGCGCTAACCTAGGCGAAGTTGTCGAGTCCCGCAACTAGATGGCGGTCTAAAGTCACCTGAGCGGCAACGATGCGAATAAGAAGAGGGCTGGCCTGATTGAGGAGTTGGAAGAAGAGTTGGCAGCATAGGAGAGAAGCAGAATCTCTCGATCAATAAGAAGCTGGAAGAGCATACCTCGGTATTTGACGATCCCTCATTTTGTTGCTGAACGCGTTTCGTAGATGGAACACCTGGGAATATCGCACCATCTTCCACGTTCAGATACGATTGCCAGCGCCTTTCATTGTGTTCACTAACGTGGCTGTTCGGTGATTGACACAAGCAATTGTCATGTGGTTAGTGACCCGTATCACGTGATTTTCGAAATAGTCAAGATGCCTGTCGACGTTTGAACTTGAAGAGTCAGTCATCCCTTTCGATTCGGAGTCAAGATACATTGTTACCGTGTAACAGCAACATGTGATCGGGTGCGACAAGGCGGCACTCGCTGATTGGTCATTACCGGTACTTGGTTGCGGGCGCCCGACGTCGATTTCGCCGACTTCACGCGTCGCGACCTTCACACGACAATACAGGCACGGGTTCACAGGTCTACGGTCACACGTACGCCCGCCAAATGGCTACACACACGCATACACGCCTGAGTACCCTCGCATATGCGCTTACTCCTCACAAAATGTGAAGACGCAACACGGAGCGCAGGCGTCGTCACTCAGGACGACCCTGTTGATGACGCCTAGTTCTACGACAACTAAGATTATAGCCAATGCTACCCCTATGCAGCTCCATCTTCAGTTTCTGCTTTGTAAACTAACAGCATTCGAATCCGCGAAAGTGTACTCTGCAAGAATCCAATTGTCCCGAAGACTGTGCGCAGGTGCGGTGCGATCTCTTCTGTCACCCTACATCGCCACCCCTCCTGACTACATCTACCTCTTCTGAGTATGCTCAAGTCATTGTGAGTATTGCTTGGTCGTCTTGACTGACATAAGCTACCTCCGTCACCCTGTTGGATTTGCCGCTGATAAGCGTCCGTGCATTCAATACACCGATATATCCGATCCAACTCCCCCCCGCCGCCGATTACATCTTGGAGCCGCAGTCGGTTTGTCTCACTGCTAACAGTCCAGAGCTTTAGCCGTTGTTGGTTCGAAGGAAATGGTTCCAGTCATCGAATTGGCCGCATCCGCAAAGCTCATACCACAAATTTGAGCGCGAATACGAAAATATTACAGTCCGGAGAAAGGGATCTCGCTGCTTGCACGGCCTCAATCCAACGCCACTGAATTCATTCGTAGTTCTCATTGGCTGTACAGTCTCTTGGAGGACCGCAAACACCGATGAGAATGTGTGAACTCAGTGGAAGACCGGGCTCAGCCCAATGGAGGGCGTCCTGGTTTGATTCCGCCGCTTCACAGAATGGGGTATGCCTCAGAATAGACCAGAAGTGATGGGAGAGCCTCGCTTTGTGACTTTTGCGAGCCAATATCTGATCCGGGCTCCAGGAAGTTCAATGATCAGGCAATCAACTCTATCTGCTACGAACGGAAAAGACTTTGGGCTCTTCCGAGATTCAATTGCAGACGTTCTACGAAAGGGACGACTAACTGTTGGGCTCTACCAGCCAAAAGGATTTGATTCGCCGGCGATTGTGTCTTGGAGTATGCCTGACTTTGATGCTCTTCCCACAAGACTAGCTTCTTTTGCATGACCACGGAGTAAGCGTGTTAGCCTAGAGCTGACCCAGAGCTCAGGACCATATGCATGACATCTCGGGCTTACTCTGTCCTGGTAACCCAGCTCCGGCGGCCCGCGTGCTTGCCCTGCATTAGGCCGAGACTCACACCTGCACTCCACGTGGCGGACTTACCATGTCGCAGCAAGAGAGCGCTGGCGATTGGTCAACCCTGCCACCCAGGTAGGCATACCATCTGCCCGGCGTGAACATGGCCGAGTGTAGTGTGCATGTACCTTACCATGCCGACCATAAGATTCGTCTCAACGCCGCATTCATTTTCACTTTACTGAACTATCATAAGCCTCTAAGTCTCAAGCTTTCAACAAATCGTTTCGGCATCACCCTTCCGGGCTTCTTTTTCAACAAAAACGACTGTACTGGTACGTCATGAGATGTGTAACGTCCACTGCCTGCGATACACACCCATCCCCGGCAAGCTATTTGACATTGTCCGCTAATATTCATCGCAGCCACTACTGTCATATCACACTACTCTTATTCAAAATGACGAGAGAGCCAATTGCCATTGTTGGTTCGTCCTGCCGCTTTCCCGGTGGTGCCAACAATACCTCGAAGCTATGGACGCTTCTAAAGGAGCCGAAGGATGTACTCACCGAGTTTCCTGAGCACCGATTGAACCTGAAATCCTTCTATGATACCAACGGAGAGCATCACGGTCGTACGGATGTGCAGAACAAGTCATATCTGCTCACTGAAGACCACCGTCTCTTTGACTCTGCATTCTTCAACATCAATCCCTTAGAAGCGGAAGGCATGGATCCGCAGCAGAGGATTATGCTTGAAACCGTGTACGAAGCGTTGGAAGCCGCTGGGTACACGCTGAAGCAGATGCAAGGATCTTCGACTGCTGTTTTCATCGGTAATATGACTGCCGACTGGCATGACATTCAGGTCCGCGACACTGAAGTTATGCCACGCTACAACGCCACCGCAACCGCGAGAAGTATCTTGAGCAACCGCGTCTCCTACTTCTTTGATCTACGAGGTCCATCTATGACCATCGATACTGCTTGTTCAAGTTCGCTGGTAGCTGTCCACCAGGCCGTGCAGAGCTTGCGAAGCGGCGAAACCCAGGCAGCCATCGTTGGCGGCGCAACTCTTCTTCTCGATCCTTCTATGTACGTTGCCGAGTCAAAGCTTCACATGTTGTCTCCAGACTCCAGATCGCGTATGTGGGACGTTGGAGCAAACGGATATGCTCGCGGTGAGGGCTTCAGTGCTGTCATTCTGAAGCCTTTGAGCCATGCGATCCGAGACGGCGATCACATCGAAAGCATTATCCGGGAGACTGGCGTGAACTCGGACGGCCGTACCAAAGGTATTACCATGCCCAGTGCTACGGCACAAGCAGCCCTTATTCGACAAGTATATCAATCTGCCGGCTTGGATCCAATTCTCGATCGACCGCAGTTTTTCGAATGCCACGGAACGGGTACCGCTGCTGGTGACCCGATCGAGGCCCAAGCCATCCATGAGGCATTCTTCTCGAAGGATGAGGAGCCCTCAGAACTAAGCGAAAAACTCTACGTTGGATCTATCAAGACTATTATCGGTCACCTCGAGGGTTGTGCCGGTTTGGCCGGCTTGCTGAAAGCTAGCCTGGCTGTTAAGCACCAGACCATCCCTCCAAACATGCATTTTAACGAGTTAAACCCAAAGATTCAGCCCTACTACAAGCACGTCAGAGTACCGACCAGTGCTCGACCTTGGCCGGCAGTCTCAAGCGGTCCAAGACGCGCAAGTATCAATAGTTTCGGCTTCGGAGGAACGAATGCCCACGCAATTATTGAGGATCCCGATTTCTACCTGCAAGATCGGGGTGCTACTATCGAGCGAAGCCTCGTCGCTATTCCCGAAAATAAGTCCTTTGTTGGACCTTTAGTGCTCTCGGCAAACACGCAGACTTCACTCCTTGGCGGCGTGAAGGAGTACACCGAATTCATTAGAGCCAACCCATTGCTGGATCTCGAAGACCTGAGCTCAGTCCTCCAGAACAAGCGTAATGCATTCCCGATCAGGACCTTTTTCTCTGGATCTACTCGCGATGAGCTACTCCAGTTTATGGGCAAGGCCGTTGATGCTGCGAGTGGCGCTCCAAATGGGGAGATCGGCACGCGTGCATACAACTCCAACTCGGGCGAAGCCCCTGGCATCCTGGCCATCTTCACTGGTCAAGGAGCACAATGGGCATCCATGGGCCGCAATCTTATCGGAAAATGTCGTCTTTTCCGAGAGTCAATCGAAGGTTGTGAAGCCGATCTGCAGTCGCTTCCTGACCCGCCGTCTTGGTCGCTGAAGACCGAGATCATGGCCGATGAGGCCACCTCACGACTTTCGGATGCAGCTTTCTCCCAGCCTCTGTGTACTGCACTTCAAGTAGCTATGGTTGATCTTTGTCGGGCTGCGGGCATCAAGTTTGATGCCGTAGTCGGACACAGCAGTGGAGAAATCGGCGCTGTTTATGCAGCTGGCATCATTTCCGCCAAAGACGCAATCAGAATTGCGTACTACCGTGGAATCCACTCCAAGCTCGCCTGCGGCAACAACGGTGCAAAGGGCGCCATGATGGCTGTGGGGCTTTCTTTCGACAACGCCCTGATCTTCTGCTCCGAGCCAGCGTTCCGTGGTCGCATTCAAGTTGCTGCAAGCAACGGCCCAACAAGCGTCACACTTTCCGGCGACGAGGACGCCATCGAAGAGGCGAAGCAAATCTTTGATCAAGAGAAGACATTTGCGCGCAAGCTTCAAGTCGATACGGCATATCACTCTCACCACATGCTTCCTTGCTCGAAGCCATACCTGGAGTCTTTGGCTGCGTGCCAAATTCAAACTCATCCTCCACGAGACGGCTGCGTCTGGGTTTCCAGTGTCCGTGGCGATGTAGAACTTCTCGACGGTGATCTCGCTGCCCTTACTGGCCAGTACTGGGTTGACAACATGGTTCAGCCGGTACTGTTTAGCCAGGCACTGGAGTGTTCTCTGTGGAGTGGTGGTCCGTTTGATATGGTAGTCGAATTGGGCCCTCATCCAGCTCTTAAGGGACCGGCTATTCAAACCTTCAAGTCTGCGTTGGGATCAACGCTCCCATACGCGGGTTTCATGCGTCGCTCAACGGATGAGGTCGAGGCGTTCTCTGGAGGTGTTGGTTATCTATGGACTTACCTTGGACCCTCTCAAGTCGATTTCCATGGTTACCGTGGAGCATTTGCCGAAGTCGATGCACGACCACCACAACCCGTCAGCAATCTCCCATCTTACTCGTGGAACCACGAGAAGATTCTCTGGAAGGAGTCCCGCATCTCTCGAAGCTATCGCTTGAGGGAGCAAACACCTCACGAGCTTCTCGGTCGCCGTGTGCCCGATGACTCCGACTTTGAGATGCGCTGGAGGAATGTCCTTCGACTCAACGAGTTGCCATGGCTCGAGGGCCACAAATTCCAAGGGCAATGCCTGTTCCCAGGTGCTGGCTACATATCGATGGCACTGGAGGCTTCCAAAGCAGTCGCAGGCGACCGACCTGTTCGACTTGTTGAGATTGCAGACATGCACATCCGTCGTGCGCTAACGATCGAAGAGAACGAAGGTGTTGAGACGATTTTCACTCTGAACCAATCTGAATTGGATGCCGCCGCAGACAAGGGTACTATGCACGCAAACTTCACTTGCTATATTTGCACGGACGAGTCTACTGGAGCCCTGGAGAAGACCTGCAACGGCTCTCTCACACTTCATTTCGGACATTCGATCTCATCAGAATTGCCTTCCAAGGGACCTGCGCGATCCAATATGTCCCCTGTCGATACGCAGCGATTCTATGGAGCTCTTCTGAACCTCGGTCTGGACTACCAAGGCTTGTTCCGTGGCGATTCCGTGACCCAGCGAAAGCTAGAGCATGCGATGGCGACAACGACGTGGAATGCGAACGCAATTGGAAGCAAATACTGGCTTCATCCTTCAATCATCGACGTAAGCTTTCACAGCGTTTTCGCCGCCCTTGCTTCGTCAGAGAGCGACGCTTTCTGGACTCCTTACCTCCCTGTTCATATTGAGCGGTTCGCTTTCGACCCAAATGCTGGCATCCTGGATATCTCTGGCGACCTGGTTACCGACGTGGAGACCTTCCTCACCAAGGCTACTACACCCTTGATTGAAGGCGATATTCACATGTTCAATTCTCAGGGTCAACCCGCTGTACAGATAGAGGGATTGCGCTTGAAGTCTTTCGTCGAGCCAAAAGAATCGCACGATCGCCAGCTTTTGTCACATACAGTATGGGGCAACGACCTATTTGGTGGATACCCAGAACTTCAGGGAGAACCCAGCAACGAGGAAGGAGAGCTCAATGATACGATCGAAAGGACCGCTCTGTACTTCTTCCAAACCGTTTTCAACAAGTTCACACCCGAAGCAGCCGCAAGGTTGGAGCCACACTTCCGAAGCATGTATCAAACCTTTGTGGATGATCTGCAGTTGATTCGCAACCAGCAGCATCCGGTGGCTAAGAAAGAATGGCTGAATGACTCCGAAGAAGACATCGTTGCGCTGCGCGGAAAATTCTCTGATCGCGTGGATCTCGAGCTGATGCATCGTATCGGCGAAAATCTCGCGGACGTTCTGCAAGGCAAGACACAACTTCTGGAGGTCATGATGCAAAACAACACTCTGAACAGGTTCTACATGGAGGGTCGCCTATTCGTTCCAATCAACAACTGCATCGCAGAAGTGGCCAAGATGCTCACGCACAAGTACCCCCGCATGAAGGTTCTTGAAATCGGTGCTGGAACCGGAGGAACCACCCGGCAAGTTCTGGATGTGATTGGTCACTCTTACTCGTCGTGGACGTACACCGACATCTCCTCTGGATTCTTCGAGAAGAGCGCGGAGAAGTTCAAGGATCACCGAAGCAAGTTCATCTTCAAGACATTGAATATCGAGAAAGAAGTTCTTGATCAGGGCTACCAAGAGCATTCCTACGATTTGATTATCGCTGCGAATGTTCTCCACGCGACTCGCAATTTGACCGAGACCATGCAGCACACAAGATCACTGCTGAAACCGGGAGGCTACATGCTTCTTATGGAAGTCACAGGTGACACGCTTGCCCTGCCATTTGTCATGGGCGGACTTCCAGGTTGGTGGCTCGGTGCTGACGAGGGTCGTGTTCGTGGTCCAGGTATCAGCCCCGTTCAATGGGATGACCTTCTCCGTGCCACTGGATTCTCAGGCGTCGAAAAGTTGGTCTATGATTTGCCCGACCCTATGAAGCATTCTTGCAGCATGATCGTCAGCCAGGCTTTGGATGAAAGGCTAGAGATCCTGCGCAACCCACAGTCATATATCGACGAGATTCAAGTAGAGAACCGCCTCCTGATCCTGGGAGGAACGACTTTGGCCGCTTCGAAACTGTCGAACAATCTCCAAAGGCTTCTTTCCAAACGGTTCAAGTCGGTTACTGTCGCAAAGTCCATCGATCAACTGGACGAAAGAACTCTTACAACACCGACCGCTGTCATCTCCCTCACCGAGTTGGACCGTCCCCTCTTCTCGGATGTGATGACACCCGCAAGACTGGACAAGCTTCAGAATCTGTTCAGCAAAACAACCGATATGCTTTGGGTAACATCCGGACGCCTTTGCGCAAGCCCCGAGTCGAACATGCTATTCGGTATTGCTCGCGCGTTCGAGTTCGAATTGCCAACCATCAACATGCAGTTTGTCGATGTTGATAAGACGGCTGTTGATGCCAAAATACTTCTGGAAATGTTCCTGAGGCTTACTGTGTCCAAGCAGGATGATTTCTCTGAAGAACACATTCTCTGGAGCAAGGAATCTGAAGTTGTGCTAGACAAGGATGGCCTTCTCTCCATTCCCCGAGTCAAGCTCGATCGCGACGCCAACAACATCTTCAATTCGACGAGGCGAACCATCACGGAAGAGATCGTTCCCACTGAGGCACCGGTGGAGTTGGTACATTCCACGGACTGTATTACGCTTCGCACCTCAAGCCTACCAAGCGAATCGGCTGCTTCCACGATCATCAATGTGGTTTACTCTGTGGCTCTTTCAAGAACTGGAAGTGAGCCCTTGTTCCTATGCTATGGTAGAGTAGGAAGCGGATTGCAAACCGCTTTGGCAATTGCCCACTCCAACTCCTCCATCATCAGCGTGGCATCTTCACAGCTATTCTCATTGCCAGAGGGAGAACACCTGACGCCGGGCAAGGTTCGAGCTGTAGCCGATCACCTCGTTGCCGAAGCTCTACTCAAGACAGTTCCGGCCACCGGTTCCACTGTCATCTACGAACCCAATGAAGCCCTGGCGGAAGTCATCGTTGGCAGCAATGACTGGAGCGCAGCAAAGTATGTTTTGGCTGGTGCGAAGCGTAACATCCACCCGAACTGGGTTGTCATCCATCCTCAGGCTTCGAGGAGGGAGTTGAAGGAGCGTCTTCCGCGAGACTTGAAACACTTCATCGACTTGTCGGGTTCTGATAATTACCGCATCAAGTCCTTCCTGCCGGCGGATTGCAGCACTGGTGCCTTCGATCCTACCATCCTGAACAACGACGACGCCTCGAACTGGCTCTCGCGAGCGTACAATGAGGTAGCTGAGTCTCCAGAGAGCTCTGCAGAACAGCAAACGAAGACAATTACCGTCCAGGAGCTTTCTGGTGCCCCACAAGGTACCGGGTGTTATCCAGCTGTCATCTCTTGGGAAGAGTCAGGAGCATTGGCTGTACCGATTCAGTCCATTCAGCCTGTCACACTCTTCTCCCCCGATAAGACCTATTTCATGATCGGCTTAACTTCGCAACTAGGTCTTTCTATATGCGCCTGGCTCGTTCGAAGCGGTGTACGACATCTCGCATTGACTAGTCGCACCGCCCAGATCGATCCTCTCGTAAGTACTGGAATCCCTCATCAATGACTCAATTACTGACACGCATACAGTGGCTGGAAGAGATGCAGAAACTGGGCGCCAATGTACAGGTGTTCAAGATGGACATTTCCGACAGGAACTCCCTTCGATCTGTTCACGAGACCATTTGCGCAACAATGCCACCAATTGCTGGTGTAGCTAACGCTGCCATGGTTCTTCACGACAAATTGTTCGTAGACATGGAGGCACACGTCATGAACAACACGCTTAAGCCCAAGGTTGATGGAACTAAGTACCTGGACGAGATCTTCTCGGAAGACACACTTGATTTCTTCATTCTCTTCTCGTCTCTTGGCAGCGTTGTCGGCAACGGCGGACAATCCAACTACCACGCCGCCAACCTGTTCATGTCCAGTCTTGCAACTCAGCGGAGACGCAAGGGCCTTGCCGCATCAGTCATCAACATCGGCATGGTGGTAGATGTTGGATACATTGCTCGAACTGGCCAGGCTTTGATTGATCGATTAAAGAAATCATGCTACGCCCCGTTGACGGAGACCGACATCCACCACCTTTTCGCTCATGCAATTCAGGCCAGCTCGCCCAGTTCCACGCACGAACCAGACGTCATCATGGGTCTCACACCAATCATCGACTCTGCGACTGGAAGCCGACCTCCTTGGTACGGAAACCCAAGGTTCTCCCACTTTTTGCTCGACGAAGAGGTGTCTGACAAGCTGCCTCAAACATCCTCTAACTCCATGAACGTGAGGGAGAGACTCCAAGCCTGTGAGAGCGAAGAAGACGCCACTGCAGCAATTTTGGAGTCGTTTGCAGCCAAATTGGAGACTATGCTGCAACTGCCGCCCAACACTGTCAATGTGGACATTCCCATTCTGGACATCGGCGCCGATTCTCTGCTTGCTGTCGAGATCAGAACCTGGTTCCTCAATGAAATCCACGTTGACATTCCGGTTCTGAAAGTCCTCAGCGGCGATACTGTGGCGGAACTCTGTGGCGAGGCTGCACGAAAATACTTGTCATCCATTGCTGGACAGTCGGCACCGCCTGCCATAGTCGAGCCTGTGACTCAGGACATCGACCGCGAATCATCCAGCGTGTCCGGCTCTGACTCCCCAACCAGCTCTTCGGTCGGATTGGATCCTTCTAGCACGCAAGAAGCACTGACGCCGATAACCCCATTCGCTCCGGACGATCAAGATCCCATCCTTGGATCGATCGATAAGCTGGAAAAGACTATTGGAGCCGTACGTTTCGACACTACAAGCGTTGCAGCCACTGACTTGCCAAAAGACTACGAACGCGTTGAATTAATGACGTACGGCCAGTCCAGAATCTGGTTTCTACAAGAGTATCTCAAGGACCGCACTGCGCACAACCTTACCTGTCTTTTCGAAGTTAAGGGAGACCTCCAAGTACCCAGATTCAGACGCGCATTGTCAACCGTCCTTGCGCGCCATGAGTCTTTCCGCACTTGCTTCTTCACAAAGCCTGGCACGAGCAAGTTCATGCAGGGCATCTGTTCATCGCCACCAGATGAGATCTTCAAGCATATCCACTCCGACAATCAAAAGGACGTGCAAAGCGAAAGAGAAGACCTCGAGACGCGAATCTGGGATCTGGAAAACGGACGTACGTTCCAGGCTACTCTGATCACACATGAGGCCGACAAACACACTCTCATCTTTGGGTACCACCATATCATACTCGATGGAGTCAGCTGGCACATCTTCCTGCGCGAACTTAACGCAGCATACCAGATGACCCATCTCAAGCCAGCCTCAAAGCATAATGCCGATTTTGCAATCTCGCAAGGAGAGGCGTCTTCAGATGGAACTTTCGACCAAGAGATCAAATATTGGAAGGAAGAGTATGCCATGCTACCTGAGGTCATGCCACTGCTTCCTTTTGCGCGCGTCAAATCCCGACCTTCCCACCAACTGTCCAAATCCCACAGCGTTGTGGCCGAGATCGGATCAGACATTGTCGAAAATGTCAAGCGCGCATGTCGTTCACTCCGGGTTACCCCATTCCATTTCCACCTCGCAGTCATGCAGGTCATCTTTTCTAGGATGCTCGACGTACCGGACATCTGTATCGGAGTTACCGATGCGAATCGCCAAGATGACAGCTTTTCCAACACCGTCGGGTTCTTCCTGAACATCCTCGCACTTCGATTCCAAGTCGATCAAGGTGAAGCCTTTGCGGATCTCGTGAAGCGCACTTCAGCAAAGGCCCTCGCTGCGACTCAAAACGCCTCCGTTCCCTTTGATGTCGTCCTTGATCAGTTGAAGGTCCCAAGAGCCTCGACACACACGCCCCTATTTCAAGTTGCATTCAACTACAGAGCTGGCGACATGGTCAACATGCCGCTCGGTGACTGCGATCTGACATTGACCACCGCCCAGGAAGCAAAGAACCCCTTCGACCTCGTCTTCAACATTACACAAAGTTCATCGAGCTGCTACCTCCAAGTGACCGGAAACGAGTACATATACCCTGTGTACGGATCGGAACTACTGGCAAACACTTATAAAACGCTTTTGGCTGCACTTTCTGTGGACGCTTCCATTTCTGTCAGGGATTGCCCTTTGCACGAGACAGAAGTTGCTGAAAACCTGATGGACCTGGGACGCGGTCCTTCAATCGACTATCAGTGGCCAGCAACGCTCTTCGAACGTTTTGAGATGATGCAAAAGGAAAACGAAAATGCCATTGCCGTCAAGGATGCGAGCAGGACAATCACCTACTCCGGCCTGGCACGCGAAGCGGAAGCAATTGCAGACGCTCTTGTCAGTCAAGGCGTAACACCCCGATCTACAGTTGCAGTTCTTTGCGAGCCGTCTATCGATTCCATCGCATCGATGCTCGCTGTCTTGAAGAATGACTGTATTTACATGCCCCTCGACCTCAGCATCCCACCCGCTCGACAGTCTGCGATGGTAGAGAACGGCCAGCCGCAAATCATCCTCTGCCATTCCAGCACTTACAAGGCGGCCGAGATGCTCGCTTCATCTAGCTCCAGTGGGAAAGTGTTGGATATTACGGCGCTTCCCCAAGTGAACGGTACTACGAAGCAGCGACCTAGTGACCAAAGGACCGGGCAGGAACTTCCCGCATTCCTTCTCTACACGAGCGGCTCGACTGGCACGCCCAAGGGAATGTTGTTACACCAAGCAGGATTCATCAATTACCTGGCCTCCAAAGGCGCCAGACTGTCCCTGCGCAAGGAAGTCGTTCTGCAGCAGAGCTCCTTGGGGTTTGACATGTCAATTGCGCAGATATTCAACGGATTGGCAAATGGAGGAACTGTGATCATGGCTCCTCAGAATGCGCGTGGTGATCCAGTGGAGCTATCGCAGTTGATGCTCAAGGAGAAGGTCTCATTCACCATTGCGACGCCAGCAGAGTATCTTATGTGGATCCGATATGGTCAGGAGTACCTGGCTCGCTATTCTGCATGGCGCAACGCATGTTCTGGCGGAGAGGCAATTACAGAACAGATGAAGCGGGCCTTCTGCAGTCTCGACCAAAATACGCCCACAGTAACAGATTGCTACGGACCAACGGAGGTTTCAGCAGCGACATCTTTCGCGACAGTGTCTCTTTCCATCACCGACACACGAGAGCCTCAAGATCAACCCACTATCGGCAAGCCTATTCCGAACACAACGATATACATACTTGGTGAGGACGGCAACCCCGTCCCATCAGGATTCCCGGGTGAAATTGCCGTCGGTGGTGTAGGTGTTGCGTGTGGATACCTACAAGCAGAGGGAACCAATCGCCAGGACAAGTTTGTAACGAACCCTTTCGCGCGCGCGGATTATGTCCAAAGAGGATGGACGACCATGTACAAGACTGGGGATAAGGGCCTTCTTCCCGAAAACGGATCCCTCGTATTCCTTGGTCGCCTGGACGGGGATCGGCAAGTTAAGCTTCGTGGTCTAAGGATTGACCTCGACGACATTGCCAGAAACCTTCTCCAAACCGGAGGTGACTTGGTCACAGATGCGGCTGTTTCCATCCGAGGGAACCCTGCAATCTTGGTGGCGCATGTCGTTCCCGCCCCAGGAAAGAGTCCAACCGACGCAGAGTTGATGCAGATGTCGGCCAAATTGCCTCTGCCACAGTACATGTGCCCTGCCGTCGTCTGCGCGCTGGATCGTTTGCCAATGACCACAAACGGAAAAGTTGATTGGAGGGCTATTGATTCGCTAGAGATTCCAGAGCGAACAATGACGGAGGCTCAGCTCGATAGCTTTTCGCTCACCGAAGGCGAAGTCAAACTTATTTTCGACAACGTGTTACGCGGCGTTGGTTATGGCGCTCCCACCAGCATTGGTCCAGACTCCGACTTCTTCGCCTTAGGAGGCAATTCCCATCTTCTGGTCAGGCTCCAGGGAGCAATCAAGGAGGCGATGAATGTTCACATCACCCTACGAGACCTTTATCAAAACAGCTCTGTGCGAGGCATAGCTGCCACAGTCCTGACGCAAAAGGATCAGCAGCCTGCAGACAAGCCCATTGATTGGGATCAGGAAACCGACGTCCCCACAGATCTGCTTGCCGCCCTTGCCCTGTCCGAATCCCAGCCTGCGGGAGATGTTTTACCCAAGACCCACAACATGGAAGTGTTGCTGACAGGGAGCACAAGCTTTCTGGGTTCAACCGTCCTCGACACACTCCTTAGCTTCCCAACTGTTAGCAGGGTCCACTGTATAGCAGTTGCCCCAGAAGACAGGGATCGTGTGCCGCAGTCCGACAAGGTGGTCGCCTACTCTGGAAGCCTGTATCACGCCATGCTGGGCCTCAGTAAGACCGAGTATAGCATGCTGCAGGGTTGCGTAGACGTAATCATCCACGCTGGCGCCAGTGGACACTGCCTCAATGGCTTCAGCTCGCTGCGAGTGCCAAACGTTCACTCGACGCGTTTCCTTGCCGGGCTGGCTGTTGCAGGATCCGATGCAGGACGCGGGCCTATACCCCTGCATTTCATATCTTCAAATAGGGTCACTCTGCTGTCCGGCAAGACGGCGGTACCTCCACTTTCTATGGCGTCGCATCACCCGTCCACGGATGGTAGCGAGGGCTTCACTGCAGCGAAGTGGGCCAGCGAGCGCTTTCTCGAGAAGCTGATGGCTGCAAGTCAGCGTCCTTCTCAGCTTCAATTCGTCATTCATCGACCATGCGCGGTGGTTGGCGAGACAGCACCCAGCGAAGATGCGCTCAACGCACTGGTGCGTTACTCCCGGTTAATGGGTGCAGTCCCCAAGTTCGGCGCGAACGTGGAGGGATTTTTCGACTTCAAGGATGTTCATGCCGTGGCGTCGGATGTCGTGGCAGAGGTACTTGGCGAAGCGGCTGATGCACATGTTGCGACCCTGCATACAGCGCCTCGATACCGGCATCATTCGAGCGGCCTCAGGGTCCCGGTCCATCAAGCTTGCGCACACATGGAGAGCAAGGATGGCGCACCGTTTGATGAGCTTAGTATGGATGACTGGCTAGTACGTGCGCGACAGCTAGGCCTAGATGCGCTCATTGTGAGCTATCTGGAGGCTGTCTCGGACAAGGGTAAAGTGCTCCGCTTTCCCTTCATGGGCGAGACGGAAGGAGAAGCATAAGGGCTTGTGCGGTGCTCCGGCAAAAAAACGCCGTTTTGGTGGTGCTTAATGTAAGGCTTCCAAGGAGGCGCACGATCATTTCAGCCTCCAGTACTATCAGGCCGAAGAGAACTGTTCGGTCACTGGTTGCGGTAGTTACACATGTACTCCTTCACAATTTCATTTGTTAGACAATCTATCATCGTAACAAGCATTTCTTGTGGGAGTTGTTGGTGAATTGCAAGCAGGTAGACGAAAATACATGATTTGTCCACGTGATATTTCATCGCGCGCCGAAAAGAATCTGGAAACCCCAAGCCTTACAAAGAACATGATGCAATCATCTTACTCAATGAGGAAGAAAGCAAGTCGTTTAAGCACTGTACAAGGGTTGGCGTCCTTGGGGCTCTTGGGCCACGCTAAGAAGTCTGGACCTCTGCTGACGAGATTGTGTTCTACTGAGCGTGCGCCCTGTCAATCAGCTCTAGCAATGTACAAGACAGAGGCTTGATTTGGCCTTAACAGAGTTCAAAACGGGCTCATAGATCTGGCCCGTGCAGAGGTTTCTGTCGTACATCCTCACTCAAAAATCCCGAGCAACACCGACCAACGCTCGATTACCTGACGTAACACAAAAATAAGTTAAATCACGCGATACCTTCGACCCAAACCGGATCGCTAGCTGCAATCGGGTCATTTCTAGGCTGCGGCTGCGATGGAGTCATCCGCACTATTGGCAACGGGCAACGGGGAAACTACGGATACCCGGCGCTTATCCTGCGCCGGCCCACATAATGTTGAAGCCAAGTATGTGGCATCTGGAAACATGCACAGTTCGACAATGTCGAGACTCTGAACTCTTGGTTAGCGAGCAATTTGCTTTTGCTGTTAGTAATAAGTTCCAGATAAGCTCGGTGATCCAACTTAGCCTCTCTGGCTGGGCAAACGACAACATGACCCTTGCTTGGTCTGAATGCTTCAAAGTCTTCGACTCGCATACACGGCTTGTTAGAGCTTGATGCACGCCACATGCGACGAGACTAGGCACAGCCCGCGCATTTGCAAGAGCAGAGAAGTATGGGTACTATAGTGAAAAGTCCGAGCGGTGTATTCCTGCACTGCAAGGTAGTCAGTGGGGATGTGTTGTGGTGGCTTGAGGTCGCTGCGCTGTCGCTTCATGATCTGGCGGTCATGTCGGTGCTTTACGCATTCGTTGATGTTACACAACAGTCAGTTACACACGTTTGACATCGAGCGACTGGCGTGTCTAACACCAGTTGTTGGTACTGAATCAGGCCGCTCCGTGTATATTGTGGCTGCGTGGTGTACAGCAGCCACCAAGCCACTCAAGTATACCCGGTCCTTGGCCCACGATGTTCCTTGTTCAGGTAACATTGAGAGTGGGTAGGTTTTAGATCTGCACGTGGTAGAAATGACATACACAGATAATTTGGTTGGTTGAGCATTGCTGACGTGCACGCGGCGCACGTGGCGCACATACCACGTTTCCACTTCCTTGTCTGCAGCTTGTTGGTGCAAGCGAAGCTTCTCCTCCAGCTATCGTCTTGTACGCAAATGTGCAATTGTATCTGGTCAGTCAATCAAACTTCTGTAGAGTCTTCATCTCCTCCTCGCGGCTACATTTAACGTATCTCATCGCCGGTACCCATTCAGCCTGAATGGGCTTGGTGAATGGAAGGCGTGTCTAGGCCTCAGGGCGCCTGAGGCTTGACGATATTGGCCCCGGTCGTCTTACTTACTCCTGGCATTCGCTGAGGTGATTTTATCTGATAAGTAGACAAGCGGGAGACAAGTGGCTTGATGAGGAGCCGAAGGAAGGCGCCGCTCTGTCCACCTACCCACACGTTGGTGGCTGACCTAGGTATGGTATCAGTACAGCAGTACTGTTTTTCCGCGTCTACATCATAATCTTTTTGATGCTGCAATTACAAGACAGCACAGCCTCAAGCTGCTCTACGACTGCAGTTTCGAACTTAACTGCTGTTGCGACGATGCTGATAAGTAAGGTTGACACTAAGGAAACGAATGTCAGACAACTTCAGGCAGGCCGCAGGCTGATTGCGACTGATGCGAGCGGGTACCGCTATCTAGCGATGACTTGGCCTTGTTGGTCTTACGTGAAGGATGCTCGATCCAGACTACCGGGTATCTAAACTACGTGGGTACTCGCATCCTCTATGTAAGACCAACCATTTATAACTGACATAGAACGGTACTTGCCGAGATCACAACCAGCATCGCCATTGATAGTTTGGCTATGCCTGATCACAGTCTATATCAACCAAGAACGCGCATTCACAGAGCACAAGCTTGACATTGACATGGATCAAACGTGGAACACCATCCCGCAACGAAAGAGACGGAGGCCGGCTTTAGCCTGCGAACGTTGCCGGCAGCGGAAGATCAAGTGCGATCGAAACATGCCCTGTGGCCAGTGTATCCGCACCGACAGCGAGCCCTGTACATACGTTCCCGACGACCGGGTCACCAAGATACATCGTCCTGGGATTTCAATGAGCACTGCCAGTGGGAGCGGGAATGATGGCCATTCTTCAAACAAGACTCCAACCCAGCTCCAGCTCCGACTACCGCCTACCTCTCAGCCTCAACCGCAGCCTCAGGCTCTCCCACAACCACCTACACCTGCGGTATCAGTTTCAGGGAGTTGCTCAATGGACATGGACATGGTTCTGTCCACATTAGACCTCGACATCGACCCCTTCCCGGACATCTTGGTCGAAAACAACATTGACCCGCAACTGCCTCTCGTGATGACGGCATCCGACATTGAATCAGGAGGGGAGGGAATGTACCACTCATCGATGGTGCAGGCAATACTGCAGCGTATGCAGCATCTCGAAGCTCGCTTATCAGAATCCCAAATGCATGCGGCCAGCAGTTTAGGTCCAGCCATACCAATCTCAACGCCGACACGAACACCTTTGCCCACACCCAAACATGAGCATGCGCGACAACTCTCTACACCCGAGAGAGAAAACTTCAAGGGAACTTTCGTAAAGTCGAGATTCTATGCGCAGAATCATTGGCGGGCCAACATCAGTCAGGTACGTGTCAAGAATATTGCGGCTCCCGCATGTTGGTGCACAAGAGGAAACATAAGGAGGGATGCTTAGACTTTCACAAGTCATCTTGTTCAGCATCTTTTCCCGTTATCCTATGACTAGTTATCCGGTTGTTTGGGAAGGATGGACGTCGACTTGCCGTCTGCTAGGTACCCTTGTATATTCGCTCCTCCGCGCCAACATGCGGTGTTAGATCAATTACCCGACCTGGACAACTGACTGATTGAAATAGTTCGACAAGGTGCTATCCGTATACCAAAAGGCGCAGTCGAGCGAAAATTCGGAGATGACTATGCTACTCGCCAAGTGTAAGAAACTTAGCAAACTGATAAAGTCACAAACACCGCTACATCAGCCTGTGCTTCGAGACTTCGGCGACTATGTGTTGCCACAAAGTATGACTGGGCAGCTTGTTCAGGCCTACTTACGGACGTTCGAGCATGTATACCGGGTCCTTCATGTCCCCACCTTCCAGCAGGAATACAAAGCCTACTGGGCGAATCCCCAGACAGCAAGCACACCTTGTGTGATCAAGCTACTACTGGTCTGCGCGATTGGCGCGTGTTTCCACCCCGACTTCGCAAGGACGAATGGGAACAGTTTGCGGTCACTGGTGCCGGAGTGGATTCAAATGGCTCAACGCTGGCTCAGCTCACCCAGTGAGAAGTCGAGGATCAACATGGAGGGCTTGCAAATACATTGTCTTGTATTACTGGCCAGACAAGTAAACGCTGTTGACAGCGACGTCGTCTCACTTTCGGCCGGGTCCCTTCTTCGTGCAGCGATGCATATGGGTCTACACCGCGATCCAGCCCATGTTCCGGGGACTTCATACTTCCAGATAGAGATGAGTCGGCGATTGTGGGCCACAGTGGCTGAGATCGTGTTACAGTCTAGCATGGACTCTGGCAGCCCCCCGTTGTTGTCTAGCGAAAACTTTGACTGTCTGCCGCCTTCGAACATCGATGACAGCCAGCTTGACGAAAAAGCTACGAGTATGCCAGTAGAAAGGCCAATGGACATCTTCACCCAGTCTACAATCCAGGTGATACTCGCGAAGTCTCTCCCGTTCCGGCTCAAGGTCGCGAACAAGATGCATGATTTTCGAAGCGATATCAACTACGAGGAGGTTATCGCCATGGGTTCTGAGCTGACCGCTTTATGTCGGTCGCACTCTTTGCTGTTCCGTAATTTCCGGATGGAACAGCAGCAAAAGCCCACAATATTCCACCGGAGAGTCCTCACACTCTTGACCCATCGCTTGATACTGCAATTGCATCATCCGTTCGCAATCGAAGCGAAACACGACCCTACCTATTATTTCTCTCGAAAAGTCGCACTTGAGTGCTCCCTGTTTCTTCTCGCCTCTGAAGCGGACCAGGACAGCGATAGTACGCACAGCAGTTCCGGCTCCATTTCTAGTGGAGCTTGTAATTCAGAGGTCCACGGTGACGACTATTTTCGGCTAAAGCTCCTCGGTGGCGGACCATTTCGCGATGTTCCCTTGCATGCGACCATTGTTATCGGTCTCGAGCTTCTGAACCAATTAGAAGAAGGATCCAGCTCTTTCGCATTCTCGTCGAGCACACAGACACGCAAAGGTCTCCAGCAGTCCATCGAAGACTATGTCGAGCTCACATTCGAGCGAGTACGAGCTGGCGAGACCAACGTGAAAGGTCACGCGCTTTTTTCGGCCGTGCTGGCGCAGGTCAAAGCAATCCAGTCCAATAAGCCGGTCGAGAAGTCCATTCTAGTGGCGTCTATCCAAGCTCTCAAGAACTGTTACCGCCTCTTACGATCCACGCTTGAAGATGGATCTGGTCTTAACGCGGCGTTAATATCGCCCCCTATGATGGTCGACAACAGCAGCTCGAGTAACGGAATGTCCACTGGCGGTAGTATCCTTGGGCCACGCTCTGGTCACGGGAGCAGTGGTATTAGGGATAAAGAGCTCAACATCGACGACATGAGTCCACCAGATACCGAGTGGACTGATCTGGTAAGTCTACTGTTGCCGGGCCGAGATGTAATACACGATGCTAACCAACCACCAGGATCAGGGTTCTGGGTTTAGTCTCAACACAACAGAGACGTGGATGTTTTCGGATTTCCTGTCAACGAACAGTAGTAGTGGTGACTTCCTAAGCCTCAAGTTCTAGACGAATGTGAGGGAGAGTCTTGGAGTGCTTTGAGAAACAAAAGCAGATGAGACGGTGGCGTCAGGGTCCTATTCGTGGCGACGGCCCGAGCCACATTGTAAAACAGGTACAATTAGACACAAAAGAGCAATAGCAACCATTGTCGGTCTGTACAAGTCGTTGGTGATAAAGCGTCGTGGGCTGAGCGTGTCGGAGTTTGGTTGGCGAGAACACCAACATGCGTCGTGAACACAGTGACTGCCACCGAGGGATCCGAGACATTATATAGGTTACGGCGGGCACGCAGTGCTTCAATATACTTCCTTGCCAATATCTCGGAAGATTCGCGACCCGAGGTGGCTTGAAATGCTGCCTTCTGTCCTTTTCGGAGGTTTAACGGATCGGCGAGTTTAAAGAGAAGTGATTCGGTGGTTAATTGATTGGTCACAAGGTGAGGCACAGTGTCGTCTGCGCATGGAAAAAGGGGGATTGCACATGTCGTGACAGGTCAGAGGCTATGTCCTCGGCATCACATGTTAATATAATCGTTCGGGATGAGCTAGAAGAACTACATGTACATATAAAGATTTGGCACGCACGAACAACCTTTTTGTAGCCGAACAATCAACACAGATAATGGGCTATAAAGTATCGCATTTACGCTGTGATTGAAATAATCTCTTCTGATCAAGGTCCATTCTCATATGATAATGTACCAAAGCTGTATGCTCACAGCCTTCTGCCTATCTACATGATGAGTTATACTCCGCCCAGTCCAAATACTGCTCTCTCAAACAAAGATCCATTTCGATCAGAATAATCTACTTCACAAATAATGCTTCACATTCTCTGCTCTTTCCTGCTGTCAAGTGCCATACCCACTACTCAGATTGACTTCACCTAAGCCGATTTGTTCGGTGCAAATAGCTAAATACATCTCAAAGTGGCGAGAACTCCACCTCACCGTGCTTATTAACAGTATAACCGCCAACCCCATCGCTCTTCTCCTCACCCTTAACGAGCGCATATCTTTCCAACACACGTAGCGCACTAAGCTTGATCATAAGATCAGCCATGTTCTTACCCATACATTTGCTCGCGCCGATGCCGAACCTCAGCAAGGCGTTGCGGTATGCGGCGGGCTGCATGTTCTGGAAGCGCTCCGGACGGAATGCCTGTGCGTCTGACCCCTCGCCCCAAACACTAGGATGCGTATTGAGACGGCGCACGTCGATGATTGTCGGCATGTTGGGTGGGATGCGGTAACCACCGATGACTTTGGGCTGTGCAGTACACTCTGGGGCCGAGAAATCTGTGCGAGGTCAGCATGCTGGACTTGTTCTCCGGTATTCAGGTGCCGAGGAATCTTACACATTGCTGGAGTAGTGCGAAGGGACTCCAAGGTCAAGTAGTGGAGTAGTGTGTCTTGCTTCGTGATGTAAGTTTGATAGTCATAGGTCTTGTTCTGCTTCTGCTTCTTGATTTCGGCACGAAGCTTGTCCTGGAAGGCGACGTTCGACGCAAGGTTGACAAAAATGAATGCGATGATGCTGCCCGTGATATCGATATTGGCAAAAAGCATCTCATCTACGGTTTGAAGGAACTATGTGAAATGAGACGTCAGCCTCCGTTATACTTAAGAATTGAGCCTGATCGTTGCCTACCTCAACCTGAGACATCTCGCCACTGTCGACTGCACGATATATGCGTTCTGCGGGACAAGATATGCCACGCTAGTTACTATTAGTAGGCTTTTCCTACCATGTTCAAACAAGATTACCTCGCGCGCATCTTTGATGACTTGCTCGTTGAACAGTCTCCACTGCGATTGGAAAGAGTTCATAAGTCGCTTCTCCTGGGTAGGCAGCTGATTGTACCACCATGATGTCGTCTTCTGTTTGATAATTCCGGTGATCAGGACTTGGGTATGCAGTTTGCTCAGCTCCAGCAGCTTGCCGAAACGCTGCATTACAGTCAGCGTTTTGAAGCAGTCTCAGTGGTCATATAGCTTACAGTTTCGGTAAATGAGTCTCCATATACGCTCATTGAGATCAACCTGAAAGCCAGGAGTTTCCCAGCTTTCACAACGTCTTGTTGGAAGCCACCCGGTGTCTTAGAATCGCCGATCGGATCCTTAGAGAGACTATCAACCCATTGATCGATCTCTTTGGAGAAGCCTGGGACCATATTCATGCTGGCCTGGTGCGAGAATTCAGGGTCGAAATGCCCCCGCATTGTCTTCCATTTTGCACCATTTTGCTGGCCAACACACTGTCCAAGAATCCTTATGGGTTGGTCAATTTAAGATCCTGATGATATTTGGGGTCTGCTCACTGTCCAGCCCAGTCGCCTGCGTTCATGTTCTTCGGCTTCCAGTGATCTGATCATTGTTTTAGCGCCGAATCGTCGCTTCCAATATGTGGCGAACCTTTTGCGTCATTGCGCAAGAATTCCTGCAGATGATCGGGCGAGGAAATCACCAATTCTTTGATAGAACCGTTTCTCACCAAGTACGGATCTTCGCCTGCAAGCTTCCTACCCTCATCTGAAAGCACTTGACTGCAACATTGATAAGCAAGGGTCACAATAAGGAAGTTGGATCTTTTACCCGTGTGTGAACCTCATGGCAAAGGTGTCTTTCCCATACTCGGCGATATCATCCCCGTTCTCTTTCTTGAAGTAGCCATTTTTCTAGATGCAGCAGTCAGTTCTCGGTCTTTATCCAGGCAGTCCGACTCGTGGTGTCGCGAAGGAGCTCACCCTGTTGCTTGTAGGCGATAATGTGACGATACAGATCAGAAGTGCGACAATACCAGTAGCAATCACTAAGGTCGGACGCTTCATCATCTCCGATTGAAAATCAAGAACATGATTGCTCCAATCAATGAATGAAACAGGGCTTGAAACGGTAACATTTTCCATAGTAGATCAACAACGTGCGATGAGCTGAAAGACGCTTGGAAAATTATCTGGCACGAGGGGATGTAGATGTGCACAAGTGACAATAGTGACCATGATAGCCCGTTGTAGCTTCAGTGTTCTCTTACTGAATTGGGGTTTACCTTAGCTCCGCCTCCATGTCAGCCTGTGTTAACCCCAGCCTTACGCACTAAGCGACGCCTTACCGGCCTAATGTAGCCACAAGAGGCCAAAACACCGCTCGGGGTTTGCTGTCAGCACGAGCTGGCCGTGAAATAAGCCCGCACCAGCCATAGCTTTTACTTACCTTAAGGCCGAGTAACCTACAGTCGCCACCAGAAGACGTTGCGCACGTATGCACGACGGGAAAGCGAGCCAGCCGCAATGTTCAAGGCCTACAGTTTTCAATAGCCGGACTATCTGAGGAGAGTCCATGGAGGTAGAAATCTCCGTCCGCGGCTGTCATACGCATCGGGGAATGCGGTGCGCGCTTTCGGGAACAACTTATTCCAAGCATCCGCAGATACGCATGCAATTCTGAGCCATTACATGGTACTACTGCACCAGTAAATGATCAGATTCCATCCCAAATATCGAAAAGCAAAAAGATAAATTATCAGACTACTTCGAACAACTTTCAAGCTTGCAGAAACTATGTTCTCCAGCTTATCTCTTGGTTTTCTTTGTCTGACTTTTTGCTACTATGCAGTCTCCTCTATCCTCAACAGAATCCAGTACCAGCGCAAAACAAAGGCATTTGGTTGCGGCAAGCTCAAAAAATACGAACACTATGAGTCCTTCCTGGGCCTTGACTTCGCATTGGCCATGCGCAAGGCTTTTTCAGAGCATCGCTGGCTTCCCTGGCAAAAGGAACTCTTCCGAGATCAAGGAAGTAAGACCTTCACCGCTACCTTTCTCGGTTCACGTATGATTTACAGTTCCGAGTCGGACAACATGAAAGCTATGTCTACGTCGAAGTGGAAGGACTTTGGTATTCAACCTCTCCGTCTCGACAATGGTGTCACAGGACCCTTTGATGCTGTTGGGGTGAGCAACGTTGATGGCGACATGTGGGACTTCAGCAGAAACCTTATCAAGCCGTACTTTACACGAGATGGATACTCAGACTTGAGTCGTCTCAAAGCGCACACAGATAAGCTACTGGGTCTCATACCTCTCGATGGGTCGACTGTTGACATGCAGCCTTTGATGCAACGCTGGGTAAGTAGCCAAAGATTGATCGAACGACATCGTCCACTGACCACGTGTAGTTCTTGGATACATCCACAGAGTTTCTTTTCGGGAAAACATTGGACTCCCTAACATATCCGGAGAACGTCGGCGTTTCTGTAGCCATGGTCGATGTCATGCGCGGGCTCCGAGCGCGCCTGCAAATGGCCAAGCTTATGTTTCTACATCACGACCCCGTCTGGCTAAAGAACGTCCAAAAGGTCAAGGACTTCATTGATGCCAACGTCAAGAGTACGCTAGAGGAGCATTCTAGATGTATCGTATCGGGAAAAAAATCCGATAGAACGGATTTGCTCTGGGACATGGTTCGCCAAGTACAGGATCCGATTGTGCTTCGAGGACAAATTCTTGCCGTCTTTGTTCCCTCCAACGACACCACTTCCATCCTCATAAGCAATGCTTTCTACGCACTTGCTCGCCATCCTGAGATTTATGCGACCCTTCGTGAGAAGGTTCTCGCTCTTGGTGATCAGGAGCTAAACTTCGAACGCCTGCGTTCCATTCAGTATCTGACTTGGATCTTGAATGAAGGTATGTGTAGCCTATTTCAAATGTCTTTTAGTTCCACGCTAATTACTCGATAGTCCATCGTCTTTATCCAAATGGTATTCTGATGGTTCGACAAGCCCTCAGGGATACTACGCTCCCTGTCGGTGGTGGTGCGGACCAGACAGCTCCTATATTCGTAGCTAAGGGCGATATTGTCAACTGCAATCGCTACTTGATGCACCGTGATCCAGAGATTTGGGGCGAAGATGCCGAGGTTTTCGACCCTGAGCGATGGCGCGACGCCCGACCTATGTGGAAGTTCGTGCCGTTTGGCGGAGGCCCGAGAATCTGTCCTGCGCATGTACTCGTCATGACCGAGGCGAGCTATGTGCTTTGCAGGTTTGCGCAACGCTTTGAGAAGATCGAGGCAAGAGATGATAAGCCGTGGACGGAGATCATGCGAATTGGGCCAAGCAATATGCATGGCGTCAAGGTTGCCATGGTCAAGGATCCGGCAGGCAAGTGAACATGGGTTTCGGGAAAACTTCAGGAGGACATATTTGGTGACATCCCTTCATTTTGGTGGTGACGATGTTTCGAGAGGATGCACCGCCGTTCATAGAAAATACATGACTGTTCACCGGAACCTCATTTTGACTTCTCCACTTTAATTTGCCTGGTGCCATGTTCGAGAAGTTTTCCTCGCGGGTCCTCGTTTTGCCTGGTACAATTTTCACATGGAGCTCCCTATTCGCTTGAACTCGTGTGTCTCATACGAGGCCCTCGATACACATACCTGTGGATGGAGCAGGGCGAGCAAAAACGTTCGAATTACACTGCCTTGAGAACTGTTACATGTCCCAAATCCAGTATCATGTCGCCTCAATTTACCCAGTACAGGTGAATTGCGACTGTGATGTGGCCTCGTCTCACTTTCTTCCTCGTATCGCATGATGTCATCGCTCTCTTCAAGACGCTAAACAAAACAAATTTCTACTTCCCTCGCGACAATCCCATAGAATCCTGCAACAACAGAGTGCTATGGCTTCTACCGCTAAACAAAACAAATCAAAAACTGGGAAAAGTAACCACCGCTTCGCCAGACATTGAGTCTGCTAGTCCACCTTCATTTAGTCTTATTTAGGTACGATCACAAGCACGGTATTCTCCACCGGCCAGCTGTATGGGTACATCCCATCAATCTTGTAGCCTGCCTCATCGAAAACCTTCTCAAACTGATCGCGCGTACGCTCCTTACTTCCCAGAGCCGCCATCATGGATATATCCATCGCGGCCTCCTGCCAGTGGGCACCCGTAGGTGGAATGACGACGTCGTCGATCAGGACACGCGAATGAGGTTCGAGCGCCGGTAGCAGATTCTTTAAGATTGCCACACATTTTGCATCTTCGTAGTCGTGCAGAATTTGGCGAAGATAGTAGAACTTTGCGCCTTTAAAGGGTGTCAGTATGTTGGCCTACGAACAATGAACAGGCTTGATCTGTTTCTTACCTTTGGTCGGCTGTGGCGTGAAGAAATCATGAACCATAGCTTCAATGCCGTTTTGAGATGGCACGCGCGCAATCACAGGTGGGAGATCCTGCAGCACCATTCGGCCAGCGAATTTCGGGTATTGCTGGCGAAACTTGATGCACTGATGGCCCATGCTCCCACCGACATCGACGATTAGTATTCCGTTCTCACCAGCTGTCCAGGACCCGATTTCCTTCTCGACCGGAAAGGTTGACAGCCAATCACCCTGACGCGCAACCGTCATAAGCTTTTGCAGATGCGCAAAGCGTTTAGGCTGCGTAGGAAGCCATCCGAAGCAGGTGAGCTCAGTGTCAAAGGCTTTTTGGAAGATTGTGTGAGCTCCGTCAGGTATGTCGGCGTAGTTAGTCTCAGCCAGAAATTCTGGGAGAGCTTGGAATATCGGTCCAGTGTTATCGAATCTGTACCAGTAAGCCTGGTGTGCGTTTGTGAAGATCCTGAACTTACGCGTGATAAATTCCAGCCTCGTAGCCAGGGTCGGCAAGTGTTTTGGAGATGGGACTAGCTGTGAACTCATCTTTACCACTCTCCTTGATCATGGAGATAGATGCGAGATAGCGAAGGATTCGTCCTAGAAGATCATCAGTGCCGACTCTCTAATAGCATTGTATGGCCATACCTAGTAGCTCCGGATGCGCATTCGTTCGCTTTGCGAGCTCAGAAGTCGACAACGGAGTTGGGCTGTCAACTAGGATCTTAAAGATCTTCAAGTCTGCGCCAAGTCTTGCGATCGCGATCTCGAGATGCTGAAGAAGGTGAGTTCTTGTTACTTGATCTACCCAATGACGAAAAAATTGAAACACTTACACCTGCTGACAGCCTCAACATTGTCTCATAAGGCGTTTCTAGTGCATACTGAGCCTCTCTCAGACGATCCTGGATCTTGGTGATCTCGACCGCATCGGATTTGGTGGCCAATGTGTTGATACGCGCAATCAAATCATCCACGCTCTCGGTACTGCTTTGCGGTAGAGATCGTACAGCGACGTCTGTCGTTGGCTTCACACTTTCGTTCGAAGTAGCCAGTTTCTCATTTAGTCGAACATTATCCTTCTTAGCAGCCTTGCTCGTGAAGCGTCTTAGAAAGCTCGGCATGGTTGGTAAATCTGCAGCCAAAACTGATGGAAAGAACATAAAAGTTTCACCCTGGAAAAAGCGCGGCGTTCGCAACTTTAGGACAAAAGCTTTCGTTGTTGTGGTGAATTGATACTGATACGTCTCAGAGCTATAGATCAAGATAAACAAATACCATACACATAAAACATCATTATGTCTGGCAGTGTTTGGTCCCGTAAGCACAACCCGAGAGCCGTTCGGCTCGGAGTTAGCGCGCTTGGAGCAGAGCGCATGCACCGATGATACACATTCAGTAGCGGCGGGCTTACGGACAATATGTGATTGGCTAACGGCCCTCTGTTGCTTGAGCGCATCGGTCACAGTCTCTTCGGTCTTTCATTAAGTCAGCTGCGTTATTCATAGTCAACTATTCATATTCTATTGCCTTCGAACTTGCACAGGCACTTCTTTTTGTCTGCTGCAACATATGGGATGATTGAGAGGGAGCTGTGGAGCTGAAAGCACCGAGAATTGTACTGCAATGGTAATTAAGGGTATCTCTGGTGCAAAACTGCTAGTTATCCTGCACTCAATCATGAGCTTTTGAAATGCATAATTTGCCAGCCACATAATCATGGGTATTGACAGCATTTCTAAATTTCTTTCTCTTTTCCCGTTGTTTCTTAGAACATGCCCGACCGACTTTCCAGATCCTGAAACAACGCATTCCACTGAGGAATGTCAAGTTCAACATCGAAGTCCCACGAGTCCATCCACGAGGCCTCTCCCATCTGGCTCTCCGCGATTGATGACATCTCGTGATCCATCTGTCCTACTGATGCCTCTGACCACCGTATTGCGCTATTTTCGTGCTCGCTACCATTCCGTTTGTCGACTCGCGTTGTTCTCGAGCCTGTATCTGTGAGAAGTCCCCACTTCCGCATCACAAGCTTCAGTTCCTCCAAGCCGCGCGCTGCAACACTGCTGACCTCCTTAGCGCTTTCAAGACGACGGCAGCACTCCATGATTTCTTCAACCCGCTCTTCAGCGTGCGGCTCATCTTTGTTGAAGTGATAGTCCATGACAAGCACCATAGTGGCGAAGAAAACCTGGTACATCATAGCCCAAATTTTGCTCGGGTCAGGTGCCATCATTGAGTGCGGCATCTCATCGCGCATGCTCCTCTCAAACTCTAGCACTGTCCGTGCAGACCGCAGGCACACCATCCGCGAGTAAGCATACTTTGGGTCGCTGGCACCGCGTGCCATGTACGCGCGATGAAGGCCGGACATGCGTGTTGATGCGCCGAACTGCGCCATGAGTCGTTGCCAGACTAGATATGGACGCTGCTGATCGAGCTGTACGCACTTTTGCCTGCTTTCAGGAGTAGTCTTAAGAAAATAGGGCACCGAGTCGATGAAGGCGTTGATTCTGCGGTCGAAGGCAAGGACAGTATCGTATTCCATCTCATCTACGGCAATACCTTGCTCTGCCGCGGAGTCCATGAATTCCCGAAAGATTATCGCAAGACGACACCGGAACAGAAAGTACGTCATCTCGGTTGGGACACTGAGGGGCTCGTCTGGGCAGTGGGTCGGCGTGATTGCCGCATCATCAGTATTGCTCGGGAGATTCACATGCATACGGTTCGAGTGAACGACGTAAGTTTCGATCTGCGTCCCCGAGATGAAAGCGAAGATCCAGTCGCTTGAGGTAATGTGCCACCAAATGCGACGTTTGATCTCCAATTCTACCCGGTCGTAGTCGCTCTCTGCTCTTAGGCGTTGATTCTTTGGTGAATCAATCTGATGGATGAGTAGGACCTGCGCGGACATGAACATGGCCGTGAGAAGCAACCTGAATGCTGTCATCGCGCCCGTGTTCAGCAACAAGCTGCTCGCTAGCAACAAGACTGCTTGGATGCTTTCGACAGTCGGATGATCCAGATGACGTGCCTCTGCCAGTGCACGCGATGCTAACGAAACATACTCTCCGTAGCCTTGTTCTCCGAAGTTGGCAGATCCAGTATCGGATGAAGTAGAGGAGTGATGGGTGAAGTATTTGGAAAGCGCGAAAACAGTACATATCAAAGCCAGCACGGACGGATCTGGTGGTTGATTCTGCGAAAGTAGAGTGTAGGTTTGCTGGAGCTGGCGGCGCAAGGTTGGAAGGTGGATGAAGTGGTATGTCCAGCATACATTGTGGGTGTAGAAGTCGAGAAGTTCAATAGCGCGCTCATACGTTGGAAGAAGTTCATACCTAGACTGCTTGAGACATGCATGAACAAGGAATTTACGGCTACGTACCATTGAGAGCTTCCCAAATGAGATTCTGGGCTACTTGGCCACACCTGTAGCAACTGCGAGGTATCAATGCCAGGTTGAAGGCGTGATCCTGAGCGAGCAATGCGCATCTGAGGAGATTTTAGCCGACCGAAGTCGCTGATTTCCACGTTGAGTGAAGATCTTACGGTCATCTCGACCCCCTCAAGGTCCACCCGGGCATCATGTTTAGTCGCGGCATCGTTGGACTCATGTGTTCGGGGAGAAGTGTGTGACGATAGAGGTAGTAGGGAAGACTCGGCTGAGATGGGATGCGTTGAACTCGAGGCATCGTCATGGCTTATCGGAAGCGACAGTGCGTGCTCGATTTGCTGAAGCCTCAAATGCAAGCCTTGAAGTGTTCTGATAGTAATCAGAGAACCGAACAATCGAAAAATGTAGGTCAAGTGATAATATCAGGAGCTTACAGCTTATTTTCTGCTCGGCCGGGAACCTATAGATATTTTCGTAAGTAAATTATTGCTCTTCTTCGCTAAGAAGGAGCTGGTTTTTAGTGATGCACCGCGCCTGCCCGCCTATTGAGATCTTTAACCTATGCCGCACTTAGTAATACATTTCAAGTCTTTATACATAGTCCTGTAGTACCTTGTCTAGTAATGTAAAGATACTGTATAATTTATACATACGTGTAGTACTCCTAGATGAGCTTTGTGCACATAAGATTTCGCAGGATGACTACGGTGGGTGGTGCATCACTAAGAAACCAGCTCCTTCGTAGTCCATATCGGACTTTCCGGGTAAATGAGGGAAGTACCTACAGGTGGCGCCGGTTTTGTGGCGGCAGGGATGGCCCGAGCTGGCACGCACTCGAGACCTCGTGCAGCACAGTTTGAGCAGGGCGTGTCGCGACTACATTTGAGCTTCTTGGAGCGGCAGAATTGGCAAGAGACGGGCTCCTGGCGGCGGACTGTGGTTTGCTGTGGGGGCTGAGGGCCATCGATGATATCGCGTGTTCTCTTCATGTTACAGTCAACAAAATGAGTGCGGGCGGTGATGAACGTTGGATCGAAGGCGTAGTAAGAGAGCGCCGGAGAGTCCACGGAGGAGAAACGTCGATTTGTGAGCGCTAGCCTGTTCCGGTTACTGCAAATGTAAACACCGCTCTTAGGTAAGCGTGGAACTCTCGCATCTCCGTACGAAGGAGCTGGTTTTTATTCATACACCGCATAACTATCCACCTTTAAAATCTCATGTTTACAAACCTCACCTAGAAGTACTACACAGTATTAAAACTGTACAAATTTCTCTTGAAAGGTAAGGAAGGCACTACAGGAGCATGCGTAAGAACTAGCAATCGTCTTATTCAGGCTTGTTTGCATGGCCGATCATGGTGAGCGTGCGTGGGCGGTGCATGACCAAAAACCAGCTCCTTCGTACTTTTTCGAGAAGACAAGTAGGATTTATCATTCTTGGGTGTATATGAAGATGATATTTGTGGTGAATTCCGCGCATTGTAAATTGCTTGATCACCTTTCTCGCTCTGTTCGGATTCTCCGAGGCCTTTCCTCCGAAGCCGCGGAGGTGGGTCCCCGAGACTGTCAAGCTGTTATATAACCTCTGTTGAGCCGCACTCTGTGTTTACCACTGTGATCAGCGATCTTCTTGCCAACTAAATTTCATGTTCTCAAAAATGGACAAGCTTACTTCATCTGACAGCCGCATGGCCGACTCCGAAAAGCAAGAACCAACCGCACAAGAGCTCCCAAGTAATCCAAACCAGTCTGAGTGGACGTAAGTGCGACTCAAGTCTCGTGTTACGAGTATTTGCAACAGGACTTCTACTAAAGTATAAGCAGCACTCGCTCCTGCCTCGCGGTACTGGGAACCAGCTGCATTCTGTTCTCAACTGTTGGCTTTCTCAACGCCTTTGGTGTTTTTGAGCAGTATTATGCCGAGACGTACTTCGCACACAAATCGCTCTCGGAAATCTCATGGTTCGGCTCCTTCAACATCTTTTGTATGTTTGGAGGTGCGCTGGTGTCTGGCATCCTTAATGATTTCTACGGTCCGAAGGTAAACTTAGCCAACGATCTTGCACAAGAGCAAATTTGACACGGCAATAGTGGCTTCTCCGCGTCGGTACTGTGATGGCCCTCCTGGGACTATTCATGACCTCTCTCTGCACCGAGTACTACCAGTTCTTCCTCGCACAGGGCATGCTGTTCGGTTTCGGCGTCGCGTCGCTGTTTCTACCTGGATTCGCGACAATTCCACTATACTTCACCAAACACCGTGGCCTCGCCCTCGGCATGACTATTGGTGGCTCTTCACTTGGAGGCGTCGTCTGGCCTATCGTACTGCGGCGAATGCTCGTCGATGTGGGATTCCCGTGGACAATGCGTGCCGCCGCTTTCATCATGATGCCACTGCTCGTGATAGGCTGCCTGACAGTACGTCTCCCGGTCAATGCGAAACCGGGCGCGCCAAAGCCGAAGCCGGATATCGCTTCGATGAAGACTGCCTCATTCGGTCTTCTCGCGGTCTTCATGTTTCTCGCTTCGATGGGACTCTTCATTCCGTTCTTCTACATTACGTCTTACTCCATCTCCATGGGCAACGATCCCGACATGTCGTTCTACCTGATCTCTATCCTCAACGGCATTAGTCTCCTTGGTCGATTACTCCCGGGCATTCTAGCAGACCGATACGGCGCATTCAACCTGACCTTCCTCGCCACGTTCTTCTCGGGCATTGTTTGCTGCTGCATGACCAGCGCGACTTCAATCGGTGGTCTGGCTGCTATTGCTGCCACGTATGGCTTCGCTTCTGGAGCCATTCTGAGTCTCCAAGGTGCTTGTGCTACGAAGCTTGTTGGCCCGGAGTCCTACGGCGCGGCTATGGGCTCCATGATGGCCGTCTGCTCGATCGCGTATGTTATCAAACTTTCCGTATATCTATGAACATCGCTCGCTAACATTGCTTCAGTGGTCTGATTGGGACACCAATTGCCGGAGAGCTGGCGACGAAGTACGGCTACATTGCTCTTGCGGAATATGGCGGTGCCTCCTTGCTCGTTGGCTCATTTTTCGTGCTCGCGTCTAAACTGAAACAAAACAAGAACCCTTTCGCCGCTATCTGAAAGATCAGTCAAGATCTTGGATGGAATGTTTCAAGGAATGTTGGCATTGCAGCGTGCTTCGTTCGCACTCGCCACATTCGAAAAAGGCTGTTTAGAAGACTCAGGCTGGCATGCTGAGCAGCGCAACTAGCATGATGTACCTGCTAATATCCTGCGGCTTTCGAAGGAAGCATTACAGTCAAGTTCGATGGGAATGCAGGTTGGGATTCTAGAATCTGCCGCCTCTGATCGAACGGGACCGACGGTCTCTTATTAGTGATAGGGAGCGCCTAGGAACTCTCATAGGAGAATCAAAAGTTTTTACCCACACCTTGAGATTCTTCCGAAAATCATATTGCCTTCTCTTTGACAGTTTTGATGGACACACGTTGCAAGAAGTGATTGTTTTCGAAACGGAATATATTGCAAACTTAAGACACACAGTTATACGATGGCATGTTTACGCTCTACGAAGGAGCTGGTTTTGGGTGATGCACCGCACACGGGGTCTGAATTCTTACGACTCTTACAGGAGGTCTGTTGACACGGCAAAGGTGTGGGGTTGAACCAAATATACAATCACGATCGTTGCAACGAGGGTTGAGTATACTGGCTTGGTTGATTGCTACAAGGTAGGCTACGTATGTGTTATATAGTCCTGCGCGCGCACGTGAGTAGCTATACCTATTGTAGCTAGGCTGAGAGGGATTCACTCGTACATGAGTGACTGCCTGTTGATACGACAAGGGCATAGGTGAATCAATACGGTCGTTGCAACGGCTATGTGTACTGACTGTGGTGACTAATTGATTCATTGCTATCGCTACGCGCGTTGGGTTTTTGACTGTTCGTGGTGTTACACGCGAGGTTTGTGTTACCCGACTATCCCACATCGACACTGTCGTGACGTGTCGCGGATCCTGCCTCAGAACGCTAGGATCCAACACCAGTATACAGTACGTCAACTATGGCTCCCAACACTTCCCTCAAGCATTCACTGTCTGCTGCTCCAGCTCCCAACAAGGTCCATCAACATAATTTTATATAATATCTAATCCTAATAAAGGATCCTGATATACTTCATACGTAATATTCTATCGTCTAATCTGTTGGGAGCTGGAGCAGCGGACAGTGAATGCTTGAGGGAAGTCACTCATGTACGAGTGAATCCCTCTCAGCCTAGCTATAGTAGGTATAGCTACTTACGTGCGCGCGACACAGGTGCGTGCGCAATGTGGTACACACGTGAAACGCAAGGAACGCGTAAGACTATATAACCTATGCGTAGCTCCTTCTATAGCAGGTAACCAA
>QVXC01000356.1:0-34293 GCA_003501895.1 Phaeosphaeria sp. A1 3.1a
GCAGAAAAGAGACTTTAACTACTACTTAATCTGCTATATAAATATCTATCTATTATCTTGTTGCGTTATTAAGTTATCTGTGTACAGAGGTGGGCAGGTTTGGTGGGGTGCGTCACTCGCTTGTACGCGTCACTCGCTTGTAAACCACGTTAATCCTAAGTAGGCTTCACTAGGTAGAATGTGTCCCGCGCGTGAAGTACGAGTACTGTGCTGTTTGAACCATAGGCGCCAGCTAAGAATATATGAAATCGCTTCGTGTCCAGCCTCGTACCGATCGTTTGGTCTCAGCCTACTGTCTGCCCACAAGGCATCTTCGACAATGAGTCTGTTACGACGCATCGATGACAGTCTAAGCCCCAGACCTGCCTGACCGAAGCTGTTATAGTTCAGTGCCACATTGTGCTGATGACACCAGAAAGCCTCCAGTGTTCTTGGAGTGTGCAGTTTATGTCTGAATATGTCCGAAAAGTGGTTCGACGCCTGATGTAGCAGTGTGGCGAAACATAATATCTATCGTAAGTCATCTTCCAGAGTCCCCTGTCCTATCTGGTTGTGTGAAGGATCACTATCTGCAGATTGTCGTAAGTGGTGAGGACGCCTCGCTTCGTGTGTGGCGGAGTGATGTGCTGGCGAATTGACAAGGTTTGTTTGAAGCTCAGACTGAAGCGTGGCACAATGAAAAGGCACACTTTCTGCTTGCTATTTCTCTTCGGTGAAAGCACTGTAGAACTTGAACATGGAAGCACTTGTTGCTGTGGGATTGGCTGGAAATGTGGTACAGTTCGTCCAAGGCGCAGGTGCCCTGATAGAGCTTGCTAGAGAGATACAACATACCGGCCAGCCTAGTTCTCTCACCGAGCTTGAACGACTCTCCCAAAGTCTGGTTGACCAAGTTGCCATGCTCTAATTGCGCCTCGAAGCCTCCGGCTCGACGTTGACAGCCGAGAATCAGCTATGATCAACAATCCATTCCTGCGATCGGTTACTGACATGATAGTCAAAAGAATCTCCTTGAAGTCACAAAGAAATGCCGCGATTCGTGCACTGAGCTGATCGGGTATCTGAATACTCTGGGCAGTGATACCACGGGTCGTAAACGGGGAAATTTGGTGAAAACCATCAAGACAACGCTGAAGTACCAGTGATCGCACAAGAAGATCAAAGACTTTGCCGAAAGCTTGGACCGATTACGCGGGTCCCTGATATTAGCCACTGTGTTAGCTTGTCGAAGTAGCACAGAAGATAACCACAGAAAGATCCTTGACTATTTGGAGGAGATCCACCATGACCATGGAGGCAACGATCACTCGAGCGAAACTATTATTGCAAGAGACGCCACGTCAAACGATTTTGACACAGTAAATACCAAAGTCCAATCATGTTTAAGCGAAATCCTTGCCTTACACGAGGATATATTGTCATCTGCACACCCGCACGGTCGAGAGGTTGAGATTCTGCAATGGCTGGACTTCCGACAGAACTCATGGAGATATGACGGTATAGATGAAGCCTATCAAGAGACGTACGGATGGGTCTTCAAGAAGCCGGCTGAAGAGCAAGCATGGTCTTCATTATCTGATTATCTTGAAGAGAACGCGAGCAAGCCATAGTTCATCAACGGAAAAGCCGGGAGCGGGATATCAACCTTGATGAAGTATATCTTCGGGCATCCAAAGACGGTATCACGTCTCGAAAAATGGGCTGGAATGATGGAGCCCGTGCAACTACACTGCTTCTTTTGGGACCTCGGGACAACGTTACAAAAGTCCTACGCTGGCATGCTGAGAACGTTTCTCCACACGGTCCTCGTCAAGCACCCGGAATTGTCACCAGCTGTCCTACCAAAGCAGTATCACGATTGGAAAGGCTTGATTACGGAGTCACGGAGCCAACCTAAATCGAGCTGAAGAAAGCCTTCGGGTTGATGATCGAGCGATGCCATTACCTGAAGCTGGCCATTTTTGTTGACGGAATCGACGAATTTGAAGGTGATCACAGTGACATGTCGCTGTTTCTGCGATCGCTTGCATCTGATCGAGTCAAATTAATCATCTCAAGCCGTCCACTCACTACTTGTATCAAGGCTTTTGCAGGTTGTCCGGCGCTGCGATCACAGGATCTGATAAGAGAAGACATGTCATCTTTTGTTCAAGGAAATCTTACCGACCACCGTGTAATGATTCGGCTAGCGCGGCAATTTCCGTCTTCACCACTGTAAAATAATCGATCGATAGGTACGACTCCTTACTGTAACTATAAAATGGCTGTCTTTCTACTTGATTAGTTCGTAGTGTTCTTAGTACTTCTCTTAAATTGTTGTACTACTTGTAAAAGTTATAGCGTGTGCAACAACTAAGCGGTTTAAACTACTAAGCCGCTTAAATTTGTTAAGACGTTACATTCTACTATAGTATTATTAATATGCTACTACAACTATTACGAAAAGCACAATCTAAAATGGTAAGGGGTAAACGGAGTGCGCGAAAAGGTACAGATTCAGAGTGCGCTAGGGCCTGTGAGCTCCTAACCTACTAACGCGCTACCAGCAACATGAGCTCCTATTTTAATCAATTAGATGTCTCTATATATATACTGGACTTTTGGAACATCACACCTAGGCACCATGTTCGCGAGTGAGACGACGGAACACGATTCCGCGTGGTAGCCATGCAAGATCGACATGGCGAGACCAGCATGGCGAAATCATACGTGAGCAACTCGGGTGTAGCAATTCCAAGAAGCCTTGAATAACACAGCTTGTAGGATGCTGCACAGCCGGTACTATCTCGTTGCTTCCAAGCCTCTGCAAGCAATGCCGTCACTGCGCTTGAATTAGCTTCACATGGAGCGGTCCCTTCTCCCATGTCCACCAGATCTTCTGGTCCATCCAAGACAAGGCATCCTCACCCGCCGGGACCTCCAGGTCGTATTTCCACAGCATCATGGCGAGGAACAGCCGCATCTCGACCCAAGCAAGGGCCTGACCAAGGCAGTTTCGCGGCCCAATTCCAAACGGCTGATATGCGTCGAGGTTGTGGGCAGGAAAGCGTCGGACCGCCTCGGCGGCCTCGGCATCGCTCTTGCGAAGCCACCGCTCTGGCGCAAAAGTGTCAGGATCCGTGAACCACCGTGGGCTGCGGAACGTCGAGTAGCATCCCATCGCGACCGTGGTGCCTGTCGGAAGATGTTCGCCGGCCACGACGGCACCCCCCGGTGGCACCTGGCGCAGCCGGCTGTCGGGAACGGCGGGATATATGCGCAAAGTCTCCAAAAGCACAGCGTGCAGGAATGGTAGTTCGGCCGCTTCGCGCGACGAGATGTCGTCCAGTGACGCGAATGCGGCGCGGATCTCGCTGCTGGCCCGCCGCAGCTGGGCAGGGTTCGCGAGCAGCAATGCCATAGCCGCTGAGAGGGTCGAGGTGAGAGGCTCACTACCCGTCATAGTCAGAGTCAGAGCATTGGTCTGGATCTCTGCCTCGGAGAGAATTGCATCACTGTGCTTGGGGTCTCGAAGCATGTAGCTCATAATGTCGTGCTGACGTGCCGTGCTGGTGACTCGCTCAGAAACTCGCTGACGGACCGAAGCAAAAACATGGTCAAGTCGGATGAGGACTGGCTTTGGAGTAAGCACGCGGCTCAGGGATCCAACATAAGGTGAAATGCTGCTGGTGATGACGGCGGCCTTGAAATGTAATAGAACCGAGAGGAGGGCGGGCGGCTGATCGAATTCCAGGCAGTCAAATGATCTGCCCCAAGTCACGTCACCGATGATGTCGAAGACGCCACAGTTGATAAAGTGTAAGATATCCACGTAGCCGCCACCGTGAGTCCTCTCATCCAGACGCGCGAGCATCTTGAGAAAATACGCCTTGACAATCGGCTCATAGTCCCGGACCGCCGAGTCTCCGAAGGCGGGATTCATTACCTTGCGGAAACGAGCATGAGTGTCGACATCTGCGGTGATGAGATTATCGGCTACACCAGGTGGCCTGCGGCGGAGTGAATCTGGTCGCATGAACTCTCGGTGACCATATATATCCTTCCAGGCCCGTGGGTCGACAAACGAGAGTTCGTTCGGAGCCGTGCGGACTACTGGGCCATAGCGGTTATGAAGTTCCTTAATCTTAAACGGCAACCGTCCCGTGGCCTTGTACCATCGATGCGGAAATTCGAATGTGCGCCATGCTAATGGTCCGGGGTACTTGGAGAGAGCGTGAAATCGAAGGGTGTAGCCAATTCTGCAGCCAAGATACTATCTCATGGTTAGGGTAATCCAACGGGGAGGGGGTTAGGATGACCCACTAGAAGAGCTGCGAGAGCGAGAAGCACAATCGTGGCCATGATTAGTTAGACCTGAGGGAAGAAAGCGGACGTGGTCCGGGCAGATAGACTCCGAGGGGTGGGGCACAGAGTAATAAGTATCCTGAGAAGCCTTGGCTGTACGACCGGTCACTATCCAATCACCGTGGGCATGAGCCCATTCGGTAAGAGCTGCAATGCAGTGGGGTCCGGTGCTCAGTGTGTATGGTTAATCCTTGGCCTTCGACTCTTATCGTGCAGAAGGGCAGTGTTCATTGACTGTGCCTCCTGCCCGGCATACGGCCCGTCTGCCCCACAAACGTTCTCTTATAGGAACCTTGGAGCCAGTTGGTACACCTTCACGTAAACCACCACCGTGTAATCACAATTTCATTTGCGGTGGAAAGCACTTCTTTCACCACATTTCGCAGGCACAGAAATATGCAGCCTCACAGACATGAGTTAGAGGAGGAATCGCATAAATCACCATCGACCTCGCCAGATATATGTAACTCGTGATCCGGTTAAGCAGAGTATCCTGAGCAAAGCATCACCAAGAATCCTATTAACAAAGCATGGCTTGGAGCTTCGTTGGAGTCACTTATGATCCCATCGTCTCCTACGTAGCTTATCGCTAACAGCAGTACCATGTCAGGGTGTGGTAGGTAAGCTGTACCAGCGCTATTCTAGGGGTATGTCTTGTCAAATGACTTCAACCCCCAAACATGATTGTTCAGCGGAGATATCTCATGAATCATGGCACAAGTTTAGGTCTGCATGGCAACAACTCCTCACCATAGCCACTCTCATCTTCCTACCTTCCAAAGTTAGCCTTCCTCTATTTCAACGAATTTCCTTTAAAGACCGCGGATCGCAGCGTCTCCCAGTCCAGCGATGGTACCCGAACTCAAAATCTCCAACACACTAATATCCAAACCAAAAACTTGCCACCACCATCGTCTTAACTCGATGGCCATCAATGAATCCAGCCCTATCTGCGACAAGGCCATAGACACATCCAGCTCGTCTTGGGATCGCATGTAGAAGCTAAATCTTCGTGCGCCAATGGCTTTGGCCAGGTAAGATCGACTCGACGTCTCTGTGAAGAGTTCTGGTGAATGGGCGGCCCTCGTGAGGAAGGCCTTCAGTTCTTCCGGTCCACTCGGAGTATGCTCGGACTTCTCACGAGCGACATTATGGTAGAATCCCATACGTCTATCTCGTCGCCATGTAGCTCGATTTGATGGATGATCCAGGGGAAGTTCCGACTTCAACCCCATGACAATGTAATCATGATTCACCCATGGCTCGCTACAATCGTTTTGTTCTCGCTCAGACCGCACATGACGGGACTGGGCAATGGAGATTTCAATGAAATCCAACAGTGTCCGTTCGTCCACGAACCAGAGTCCTTGAGCCTTGAGAGAGCGTCGAGTCTCGCTGTTCGCTGCCACATATCCTACGTCTTCGATTGGACAAATGCCAAACGCGGTCGCGGGTAGGCCGAGGCGGTGTCGGTACTGACAGAAGGATTCCAAAAAGGTGTTGGCGGCATTGTAATTACTCTGACCGGGCTGATAACGGACGGTGCTGAGGGAACTGGTCATGATAAAGAAATCCAGCTGGTCCCCCAGGAGGCGATGAAGATTCCATGCTCCGTTGACTTTGGGAGCCATCACCGTAGTCCAAGCTTCGTACGTCATGTCGATTATGGATGCATCGCGAAGCTGCATGGCTAAGTGGAGGACTCCTTTGATTGGGGACGGAGCTGATCGAATGGCCAGGGCTACATCGGCTTCGATTTGACTTCTCCCTGAGACGGCCACGGCGGTACATCCCATGCTGTCCAACTCGGAGAAAAATTCGGGGTCTGTCGGCTTCAAGCCAGCTTGGGGTGATAAGAACAGAAGATGGCGAGCACCTCGTTCAGCCATCCATACGGCGATAGCTCGACCTAGACCACCGAGACCACCAGTCATCATGTAGGTGCCATCCGGATCGAAATGAACGAGGTCCCGATTGAAGGTGCATTCAGGAGTTAACACTTCCTGGCGCAAGTCGTGTAGTTGGTAAGGACGATACCGTCCAACCTTGACGATATTGTCTTGGACCGCAAATTCCTGATCTGGAATGAGACCGACACCGGTACTGGCGCCGACACTAGAATGGGACTGGTGGTTGTCCCGGCGAATTTTCTGGAACACGCCAATGACGAGCTGAACGAAGTCGGAAGTGTTTTGGTCAATCTCCAATGTCGTCATCGCGAGGTCCAGCTCGAATCGCGCGGTTCGTATGAATCCAAGAGCTTGATTCCCCTGGGGATCAAGGCAGTCAATCTGGGTTGGAGGCATTAGCCAGAGAAGGCGTTTTTTCGCCAACTGACGACAGAGATGTTGAAAACGTCCTAGGTTTTCCGCAGCCAGATGCTCGAAGAACCCCTCTTCCAGATCTAGAGATGCGATCATATCTTCCTTGACCGTCCCTATATCTTCAAGGGTCACCATGCGTGGATGGAATCCCTCCTGTCGAAGACCATTCTAAAGTGACTGGCAGAGTGGTGCCTCGGGATCGCGACATAGAACCACCATGTCCATGTTGCCTTGCTTCATCTCTATCGGCTTCTCAGTGACCATGGTTGCGCTATATTGCCAAGGTGCGATTGAATCTAGTACCACATGACGGGCTCCACTGAGACCGACGGCCTGTAGTTCCTGATCCCATCGATCCACAGAAACGTAGGGTTTCCATTCGCGGTCATCAGCTTCTCCCAGCCACCATCCCGGAAACTGACCAAAGATGTAATTGGGTGCTCGGAACAAAGAACAGAGCTCGGTGAGGATCAGCTTTCCCCCCGGGAGATAGGAGGAGTTGAAGGTGTTGGAGCGTCTCAGACAAGTAAGGGGTGGCGTGGACGACATTGGCGGCGATGATGAGGTCGTATGAGCCCAGCGTAAACCCTTGCGGAGTGGGGTGTTGTGAGATATCCAAGACTCGGTATTCTATATTTTGTGCCCAAGATAAACGTTCACTTGCCATAGCAAAGAATCCCGACGAGACATCGGTAAAGGTATATTGAGCATACCGTGGGAAAGAACCCCATGGACGCATCCCTCACAAAAGAAGTTCGGTAGAACCACTAGTACCTGCACCGACCTCGAGTATACGCAGAGTCGGTAATGAATCCGCAAAGGCACTGACGAGGTTGCTGTAATCGAAGCTAACTGTATCATAGATTTGTGCAAGGATGTTGTCTTGTAGGAGCAGATCGAGAGGGTCCGTAGTGCCAGTGAAGAGGTCCGGCAAGTGGTGATAGATGCGCACAATACCCTCTACCATAGCGGCCATCGATTGAGACGTGGATGTTTCCATACTAAGTTGTTGGATTCGATGGTGTCGTTCATCAGCGGACAACGAAGCCAAGTCGGCAGTATTTTCAAGGACTCCATGATGGCCGTTCGTTACCTCGTTTGTGGTCCGCTTGATCCAAGCGCGGTATTTGGAGAGATGAGGAAGCTTAGGATCAGGGTCGAGATCCTTCAACAGATCGGCAGAGTCGAAGATACAGAGTAGCGCGAGTTCTTCGACTAGTTGCTTGTCGTGATCTCGAGCCGCTGGGACCTTGACCAATGAGGCTACATCTTGAAAGTCAACATCGGTCACCCAGTGAAGTCTAGCAGCTCCCGATCTGCCACAATCGTCCCTATCTTCCGAAACGTTTTGGTTCTTGGCTAGGGATGCAAGCTTCATGCCACGTAGATGCAGACACGGCTTGCCTGTGCTCTGGAAGCCGTCTACCGGAGCTCATCACCTGGAGGCGTAATGGACGCCGTGCAATCGATGTGTGTGGCTGCTCCCGACAGTACTTCCAATTCATCGATCTGGATGGGAACTCGACATTCAATCAAATTCCGGCAGAGACTTTTCGTCCATGCTGCATACCCGACCTGAAAGGTGGCATCGATAGTAGCGGGATGCAAAAGATATCGGGAGCACGGAAAGTATCCAGACCGTTCGATGTTTGGCAACTGACCACAGGTAGATACACGGCCAACATTCAGGGCCTGTTGAGTCGAGGTTGAAAGAGTCTGGATTCGACGGAAACTTGGCCCGTAGAAGATGCCCATTCGTGCCATGGCGCCATACCATGTTTCAAGGATGAATCGTCTCGGCAGAGCCTTCATTGTGGCTGTCGACAGATTTGACATTGGCTTTTGGACCAGTCCCTTGCAATGCTGAATCCATGCTGATCCTGAGAAGGAGGCAATGAAGAACTCAAACTGACATTGGGTATCATTCTCATCGATGACGGGACAGGCATGCAGTGTGGTAACCACTTCCAAAGGCTTGGAAGCATCCAATACCATGGCCGTGGAGACTGTGGCGTGACGAATCCGATACCCATCTTCGTAACCACTCATTTGACGAAAGGCTTCACCCGCCATGGCGACATATGCGGCGAAGGGAAAGACTATGTTGCTCTGAAATTGATGATCGATGAGCCAGGGAACATGCTCCACGTCTAACATGACGCGCCAAACGGGAGTGAAATCGGTCGTCATAGGCACTCGGAGCCCAAGAATCTCGTGATGACCATGTTTCCGCAATCGCCACTCCTTGGCAACTCGACTCTCATACCGATACGAGTTAGAATGATCCCAGGGATAAGTCGGTAGATCGGTGAGCACGACACCTTGTGGGATCACATGTCCCCATCTAATTGCCAAACCATGCTGATATAGAATGCCCAAGGCTGTCAAGAGACTTCTTTGGCTTGATGAGAATCGTGTCAGAATCGAACAGTAGTGGTAGGAAACATTCCAGGCCGAGCAGATCTGTCGAAGTGGACCGGCGAGAGTGGAATGAGGTCCCACTTCGACCAGTACATTGGATCCCTGCGCCTGCAATGCCTGTGCCATCGCGGTATGGAATCGGACAGGTGAGATGAGGTTTTCTACCCAATATTCGAGGTTGAAGTCTTCTCTAGAGAGGGCCCGGGATTGGCATTTTACGCTTGAGAACATGGGAATTTCCGGATCTTGTGGAGTCAGGTTTCGAGAAGAGAACTCTTCCCGGAGGAGGTCACTATATTGTAAAGACAGCTCCTTCAGATGATGCGAATGATAGGCGACATTGACCTTCAACAGGCGCACAAAGACCTCATCATGATTATCTTTGATCTGGTCAAGCACCTGGAGAAGGAAATCTTCATCGCCTGAGATGGTGGTGGAGTTGGGGCTGTTTTCGCATGCCACGACCACCCCAGGTTTCAAGAAACGGCGGATCGTGATGGCGTCCAGGCCAATTGCTGCCATAGCACCCTTCCGATGCAGATTCTTCATGACCATGCCACGATAGTATGCGATAATAATGGCTTCTTCTATACTAATAGCACACGTGGCATACGCCGCAGTAATTTCTCCGCTTGAGTGACCCACGACAGCACTAGGATCAATGCCACTAGCCGCAAGGACATGGAGAAGAGCAATTTGTAGGGCAGTACACAAGGGTTGAGCCAGCTCGGCGCGATCCACATGACTGGAGCAGGACGATCGTTGGAGTTCTTCCCAGATGGACCATGCAGGAGGGTACTTCAGGGTCTGCAAGACGCTATCCATGGTCTTGATGGATTGAGAGAACTCGGCATTGTTCAAGAGCAAATCGGCACCCATTTGCGCCCACTGCGCACCTTGACCGCTGAATACCTTAGTCACCCCAGGGCTGTTGGAGGGAGCCCGAACGACAGGAGCTGGATGGTATCCGTCGTCTTCGCGCTCGTTCTCTGACACTCCCTTATCCCCACCATTGCGCTTATTCTTGCCTTCGCCTTCACCTCCATCTTCGTCCGCTTCACCGGAAATAATAAATGTTCGGAGAGCATGTTGTTTCCGATGATGAGCTAAAGTGTATGCCAAGTTCGATCGCGAGTCGGGATGAGCTTGAATGTACTGTCGGTATCTTTCCGAGAGGTTTTGAAGGGTCATCAAGGTGTTAGCCGAGATGAGGAGAAGTTGAGGCGATCGTAGACGTAGGCCTCCGGTCGAGGTATGGTGGAAGATTTGGGAAAGTCGTTGATATGGATGTTCGACGATGACATGGGCATTGCTGCCACCGATGCCAAAAGAGTTGATGGAAACTCGAAGATCACGATCCCGAGGCCAAGGTAAGAGTTCATGTGCCACTCGCAATCGGTACTTGGCAAAATCGATCTTGGGATTGGGTGATTGTAACTTAATATGTGGAACGATCATACCCTTCTCCAGCATGACAATGGCCTTGAGTAGCGAGCTGAGCCCTGACGCCGCCTCTGAATGACCTAAATTAGGTTTGATGCTGCCAATGTACACACCTTGGTATACAAAGATCTTTCCCACAGCGGGTAGTCTCGATAGGATCTCCCGTTGGCGTTCCCGTTCCGTGGCATTCCACGTAGGCGGTCCGGCTCGTCTCATATCTAATCTCGGCATATACCTGGCGCATCAAGTCCATCTGAGCCGTCTCATTAGGTTGTAATATGTTTGAGCTATTACCATTGGTATTGATGCAGGTGTTAGCCAAGATCGCCCGGATCGGGAGGTGTTGTTGAATCGCACGATCCAGACGTTGTAGATAGATAGCCACCACGGCCTCGCCACGAGCAAATCCATCAGCCGTACTGTCGAAGGTCTTGCAGGACCCGGTGGGAGACAACAGACCTTCGGCTGACATGGCGGCTGTCAATGTCGGGCCTAAGATCAGGTTGGAGCCCGCCACGATAGCACCGACACAGTCCCCCATCTGAAGGGCGCGACATGCTTGATGTAGGGCAACCAATGAGGCCGAGCATCCTGTTTTGACCACGAGACTAGGACCGCGAAGATCATATTCGTAGGACACGCGCCTCCACTTGACAGTAATGGTGTCTGGGATGTAGTGGCGTCAGTTATCTAGACAGCATGTCTGAATTAGCGTATATTCATCATTGTTTCAATAGACTCGAGACTCATGTACAATCTTGGCAACATCGCCATCAGTTATCGGCTGAACTGATACGGCGTAGCGAGGTGCATGATACGTAGACCATCGTTGGGTGAACTTCAATGGGGGACCGATCAACGTGCCTGAGGATAGATTCAAGGCCTGAAGGTCCGAGATTAAGGATCCATAGGCATACTGGCTGCATACCACTGCCACTATGAACCCAACGACAGGCATGAACGGATAACCCATCACGAATGATGATGAAATGAATGTCCCAAAAGAAAGGCTTCGGCCAACCGTAGAAACCGGAACAGATCAACAATGGTACATCAACATCGTGTTCATTCGGATGGTTATTAATAAGGGAAAGATAGTGGCCGCCCCCACTTACTCTCCCCTGAAGCAATACATATCATGGTAGCATGGTAGATGGTACGACTAAACGGTGTAATTAATGGTGGTTGTCTATGTCGTTTCTTGGAAGCATCAACCAGTCGGGAAGATACACGTTATCGCGGGTGACGAACAATAACCCAAACAGGCGATGATCCGGGTCCGGCCTTATCGAGGCATTGGAGATGTAGGAATGCATGTCAAGGGTATCTCGGCGCAAATTCGCCACTTCGCAACAACATACTTGAAAGCTCTATTGCTGTGTTACAGTAGGGGTCTTGTAAGACGTAGGCGTGGTAGGGGGTAGCAGCAGAGGAATTAGATTGGAAAAGCCCGATCATTGCTCTTCGACTAGCAGATTGCCATCTGTAGGCCTATTAGTCGTCTTCCTGGTTCCGTGGCACTGGCTCATTGGACTGCGCACACCTACCTGCTGGCTGCGGACAATATACGAGACTCTATGCGGGTGCAGCTACTGCAAGCTGTTAATCAATGTCCTTGCTGTGTAGATCAACCTCAAGTAAAGCCTAATGCAGTGGTGCGAAACTTTATGTAGGTTTTGCGCAGCAGCGCAGGTGGGCTGCAGCTAATTATACTGGAGGCTAGGTTGCTTAGCCACTACAGACGGGGTGCCTGATTCCGGCTACATGAGTATGGATATACTATTAATACATTTGTATTGAAAAGCTATATACATTCTGCCGCCGTGTTCGGCGGCATATGCCACCATTTTCGTAGGGCATTGTCGTCGGTGGTGAACTCTGGGAGAAGACTGCAGACCTCACAATGCTGGGATTCCCAATATTACTGAGCGATTTGAAGAATTAAACGTGCGAAGGTCTCGGGAGAGAGAGACGGCCAGAATGGTAGAAGAGACCCAGGATCTGGCAAATTCACGACACACGACTGTGCCAAGTGGTCCGTCATCGAGTCCACGGACTCGCGCAAACAAGAGTGCACAGAGAGGACCCATCAAAGCGAGAAAACGTCTAGCAAAGAAACAAGCGAGACGTGCAGCCGGTGTTAGAATATTGACATTACTTTACTCCATATATGTCAAACTTGGCTGCAACACAACCCCTTGTCCTAGAATCTCCTTCTTCTGCTGATACTTATACATGCGAAACGGCGTCGAGGTCTGTATCCTTTTTAATCTCTGGGAAGAAACATTCTTGATATGCACGTTCGTTCCGGCAATCGGCTGCACAAAGATAGCCACAGCTGCCAGTTTCCCCTTTTCATCGCGTACCCAGCAATTCAGCGGCATCAAAGTACCCTTCATTATCTTCTTCTTCATGAGCCCTTTGATGATGAAGTACGCAGGTAATGCGCCGATGACAGTGAAGGAGGTGACGTTCCACCAAACTTGATAGGCCGTATTGCCCTCGACCTTAGATATTGGGACCTGTACGCCTTCTCGGACCTGTTGAAAGACTTGTGCAGGTCGAGTGATACGCTTGTCGCCCAATATCGTCATATTGTTGCAAGCTTTGAACCAGTCCGGGGTAGGTGCCAACAAGCCCCATTCGTCGGGTTCCCAGATCGCCTCAGGCGAGGACGCAATGCCAAATTTTGTTCCTGCGGTGGGATGTGGCATTTGCCATGCAAACAGAGACTCGTCCGTTGTTTTGGATAATAGCTCGTGTTGAAGCCGCAAAAATGCATACTGGCCTTGTCCGTATTGTGGGGTCATGGTGATGTTGAACAATCCGAGCATTCCGTACGCAATGTCTTCTTCTCGTGTTGTCGTACGTCCCGCCATCCAGCTCATCTTCGTTGCGATACATGCTTCTCGGAAGTCCTGAGCCCCTGTCAAATAGGCCGCGCTCACGCCAGTGATATTTTCGATATCGGAAGCCATAGACTCTTTCGTGCCCATATAATTCCAATTCGTGTCGAAGAAACGCATGTCCCGTGGAGCTATCAGCTCTTGCAATGTCCATCCTCGTGAGAACCATTCCGAAGGAGCTTGAGAGTTCGAGTTGTAGAAAATGCTAGGTCCTCCGGGACGATGTGCTGGAGACTGGAAAGTGATATCTTGCAGGTAGGTAATACAGATTTTAGAATCTTGATACCATTTGAACATTGAGTTGATGCTTTCTGACAGTTCGGCGCTGGACTCCTTGTTGATGCAGCAAGAATCAATCCACATCCATTTGAGCCCAACTTGGCGAGCGGTCATGCAAGCGCCACGTATCTTGTCAAGCTGAGGGTTGTTCATCCGATACGGCCCTGCCTTCCGTAGTTCATGGCTGTAGCTTTCGATCTGCTGAAAGGTGATCTCAGCACCCAACCACCGATGCGAGAGAATGGCATAGCCTTGGCTCTTGAAGTACTCCTGCCCATTGAATGAAAGTTCAAAAGTGGTTGTGTCGAGGACTCGCATATTTGATCGGAATCTGAGTAGATATGGAGATCAATCCTTCTAGCTGCCAATATGCCAGACAGCAGCGGTGTCGAGACTGACAATGAGAGGTCGACTTGAATGAACCGGTGTACTATCGAGGACTCGATGTATGATGGGAGAGGTGTATTGGGAGTTTCAATGTCTACCTACTGTGTAGCACGATGCATTGGGTGCTTATGCTCATTATATCTTATCCCGAAGCACGGAACTAAAATCGGAAGTCTGTGCTGTGCAGAGTAATGGGGCTGAAGCCGAACCCAGCCCAGTTTGATCGCGAAATGATGATTAGAGAGTTTCATTTCAAGAACTTCAAGCATCTGTCAAGTCGGGTTTGTGTCACTCATGTAAGTAATTTACATCGTATTGTCTTGCAGAATAGTTTCTACGTTTAACAGAAGAAGAAGCAGTACCTTCAAGTACAAAATTCGTTCGCTGAATTCTACGATGCTGGTGCTGAAGGACCCATGTCAGTCGTAACACGCGAGAGTCGCGTCATGGTGCGAAGCGCGCAAATGACGGCAAAAACGGGGCCAAGAAACCTCATAGCTTCAGAAGATACCATCACAAGCGACCCAATAGTAGACAGAAAGCCAAGTAAAAGTACGCCAGGAAGTGATAGACGCGATGGCAATCTCCAGTGCGAGGCCTACGAAGTAAATCGCAGCGGGAGGATGCCGCTGTGGACGCGCCTGACTACTCTGAGCGTAGCTCAAGACGAGATCAACTGTTTCATCCATATCAACCTCAACCTCAGTTCAACTCGCAAAGAATCGTTAAGCTGCAAGAGGAATGTAGTCGTCGTGAATGGGCAAACAAGAATCATGACGAAGATCAAGTCCGCATCTTGTGTCTTCATGTCATCCCACGCACTCCTACACTCCTACGTTCCCAGCAATATCATAAAGGTGAGCAAAAACAGTTATCTGACATGATCATTCGTTTCTAATATATTCGTAAGGAGTGACCCAGCCTGTAAATGCAGACGCGACGCTATGCAACTTGCCATGACAGCAATAAACATTACCACTTTTCCCATACTCGTATGAACATCCCACTTGCTCCACCATCAGATAAACCTTCTACAATCCGCAGTTGCTAGTTGCGACCTGGGCGTATTGTGCCTCAATGCGACCGAGAGCCTCAGCCTGGCCGTTGGTGAGATCGTCCATAGCGGCCTTGGCGATGTTGAAGCCGTTGCCAGTGTGGTCGACAGCAAGAATATAGACGGTCTTGCCGTTGTATGTGACGCCATAGCAGGTTCCGCACTGTGCGCTGTTCCAGCCCTCAACACCCATGTAGCCTCCGATACGGGGGAAGCCAGCGACGGCGCCCTGGTTTTGCCAGCCGTACTTGGTCATCAAACCATTTTGGCCATCCGAGCAGGAAACGGCGGTAAGAGAGCGGCCAGCGTCATCGTAGCCAGTGTCGTAGGACACTGTGTGAATTAGTATCGTGATGGGCGACATGTCTTGATGTGATGTTGATATACTCACCAGAGATGGCAGATGCGAGAGAAGCAAAGCTGAGGACGGCAGCGGAGAACTTCATAGTGATGGTGATTGAGTTTCTAACGTAAAGATTGCGTTGTTCGTTGATTTGACTTGTAGATGCGAGTATCTGGCAATTGTTGTAAATGGAAGAAAGCTTGAGATGATGCTTTCTTCTCCGTCCGAAGACGACATTCTTATACCGAGTCCATCTGAATGCCTTAATCGCATGATGTCGGTGAAGCTCAAAGCTTTTGCCTACACTCTCGTCATTGCTTAGTCTGACTCGGTAAAGATGGGCGAAATTCTAAGGGTATCCATGGACATCAATAGCGTGACATTGAAGCTAGCTCTACACGTCCGAGCAGGTGACGGCGTGCAGGCAGTGTTTGGCACAGCAATACGGCAGGTGAGCTCATAGCGCGGTAGAACACGAGAGCAATTGCGGAGGTCGACGTTATTTTGGGGAGTGTCTTGAGCAGGGTAGCAGCGGGTTCGGCACGCTCAAGCCTCTTCGAGCTTGACAGGCGAGACAAATCCCCGAGGCTAAGGGCTGGTTACATCGACTCCAACCACAATGGGTAGTGATCCAGAGCGATCAATAATTGGTGCAGCACTTTGTCCAGAAAGAAGCGTGTGCGCAAGTCGTCGATATGAAATGTTCATGCGGTCGCTGGGATGCTGCTGGGAAACCGGCGGAGAGCGGAAGATTGCAGCCACGTCTGTCCGGCTCGAAAAACACGACGTTGCCTGTCTTCAGCATTGCAAGATCTTGCTGGTACACCGTAACGGCGGCCAACTCGGTGCATCGTACATTAGTCGATCGCGTATTCAGATCCGAATGAAGTCCTACTGCTCCACAATGCGCACGACTTTACGAAGTAAGCTTCATGTACCAGGCATCTGGGTGGACCCCGCCTCCAAAGAAGAGTGATCAACCCTCGGAACATGAATCTCGTGATCATTTTTAGACGGGCGGTGGCGATTCGCTAGCTCTCATGTAATCCAACTGTTGCGTTGCGATGTTACCACGATCAATATACACAGCCTCACAATTGCTGGCCGCACCTTGGCTAAACCGGGTGAGATGGAGCCGAGCTTGTGCGCGACTTCGGGAGGAAATATGAGCTCGAGCCGCAGCGATGCAGCACTTTCCTGCAAGACGAAAACTTCTTGGTGTAGCTGCGAACGAGCGGTCAACGCGCCGCGGCCACTGTTGGTTAAATGACTTTGCGGTACGATGCCCGTTTGACGAACAACATAGCGTCGGATTGAAACATTGATCGCGGTGACAACGGCTGCACCCCAGGTATTGCGCGGAAGGCGACATCAAAGAGGTGTAGCCTTGGTGGGCTGCGTGGACGGTTTGCCGCGTGGCAGTCCGTGCTGCACTCGCCTTTGCCCTTCCTGAACTCTTGACGTCTCACATCCTGAAATCCGAGTTTCATCTCTGCTACAGAAACAACAACACGCTTCAAACCTGATTTACACGGCCCCAATGCTCTTGACGGTCTCATTGCCACTTCCGGGACCTCAGGCACAAAATGGCGCGCGGTGGCTGGAGAGAGGCGCCGGAAACAGGGGCTGGCCAATGACAGCGAGGTTAAGCGGCCATTTATTGTCCAGACGAGATGTTTCATTGTGCCTGGCGTCAAAAATGCATGCCTTCGAGACTGTTGCTGTCACAAAGCTGTTCCGCCATGGCTTGCTTAGGCCGACTTATCCATCTTGGACGCACATTGAAGGCGCACAGCCGGCGGCAACTGTTTCGACGTCTATGCTATATAACTCTCTCAAATGTTCTCACCAAGAGATTTTTTCTGCAGGCAGGTCCATCAATCACAAGTTCATACTAGTACATTCACTTCTCTTCTCATCTCCAGTACCCAAAACGAGCTAGTCTCTTTTCCACACAACCAATCATAATGCTTTTCTCATCGATCTTCGCTGCCACCGCCCTTGTCGGCGCCGCTGTTGCGGAAAACCACTTCGTCGCTGTCGCCAACAAGACCGGTGGCCTGGTCTTCGTCCCTGAGACCGTCACCGCTGCTGAGGGTGACACTGTCACTTTCCGCTTCTGGCCCAAGAACCACTCCGTCGCCCAGAGCACTTTTGCCCAGCCATGCGCGCCCATGAACGGCGGATTCTGGTCTGGCTTCGTCCCCACTACCTCCAGTGAGAAGGTCGCCGACTGGACTTTCACCTACGAGGTCAAGAACGCTTCTGCTCCCGTCTGGTTCTACTGCACCCAGGGCCAGCATTGCCAGGCTGGTATGGTTGGTGTCATCAACCCTCCGTAAGTCTTCTATACCCAGTATCTTGGCGACCATAGCTAACAAAACGCAGTCGCCAAGGTCCCAACACCCTCGCTGCTTACAAGAACGCCTCTATGAACGCTCAGAGGAACGTCAGCCCTACCTCAGTCGCCGGCAGCGGAGGCAACCTCACTCAGTCCAGCAACTCCACCTCTGGCAACGGCACTGGACCCAACGCTCCTTCGAGTACTGGTGGCGCCGCGCACCTTGCTGGTAGCGCTGCTTTCGCTGGTCTTGCCAGCGTCTTCGCTTACCTCCTGATCTAAACTCCATTACCAAAAAAAGGGTGGAGCTGGTTGATACATCTGGGTTGTATATATGAGGTAACGAAGGATGGCTGAGGGCAATTCAATTCGATAAGTGGGTGCGATGCAGCATTAACACACGGGGTCGAGCCGCGGGGTGGTGGCATTTCTTGAGATAGACCATGATTGGTTGGGTCTACTTTTTACAAAGGCATTGTACGATTGAGCATTGAGTGAGCTAGTATGAACTAAATTTGTCTCGCTATTCTTTTTGACATCTGCTGTGATGTCCAATCGTGAATCTCCGTTCCTATAAGTCTCGCGAAAGTGCGCAAGGAAATGGATTCGTAATCTCTTCTCACGATTTAAACTCCCCCTTCCCCCCCAACAAGACGATGAATACGGGCTTAAATTTAGGGATATGCTAAAGTTCACCATATTTTGAGCAAAGGATTGCCATGAAGCCCTTGAGCACATCCGCCACATACCAGCCGGCATCTCCACCACATCATATATTCCCCACGAACGATAATTACCGAATTCATACCCGCATTTGCACATCACGACTCAAGACCATTGATGACAGCGGCATTGATCGGGACTTGGAAAGGAAGCAAAGCACCAAGCACAGACTCTGTCGTGCTCTATGGAGTTGCCGAACGAAGAAGCGCGGCCGTTCGGAAGAAGTCGGGAATTGTCGGCCTTACAGTGACGGGACTTTGACAGGCACTGAACACTAGATCACATGATCATGTTATATGGCGATGTTAGTGCTGCAGATGGACAAATGGGATTTTATTTTGATGTTGTTGTTCGTCGTTGGGCGATCGCGAATATTCTGCGATGATATCCCAGCATTGCGCTTCGCGTGCAATGGATGTCCTGACCGGTTCGAACATATGCATGATACATTGAAATTCCTTCCTCCTCCTGCCTGCTTCCTCCCAAGGTCATGATAGCCTGTTTCCAATAATTCATCTCACGCGGTATGGTCCATAGCCTTCATCGCGTGTGGTGGCCTTCCTCAGTCCTCAGACGCCCCTCGATTCTCTGCCCCGGAAGCGTGGCTTTCCTTCGACTCTGCTTGAAGCGAGTGGCTGTCATGTGTATGTTGCTTTTCCCTCCTTGTGCAACACTTCATCTACTGCACCTCATACAGTTGCATGGCTCTCTCGAGATCCTTGAGGCTCGATTTGTCTCCATAAGCCTCTTCAAGGATCTTGTTCCTGTCCTTGGGACTTGCGACCTTGGATGTGATGCCGGCAAAAGCGCGCTCCATGTCTTCGAGGCTGTTGCGCTCTCCGTACATCTCCATCAAGGCCATGTTCTTCTCTTCCTGTGTAGGCTCAAGCGCTTGGTGCACCTTGCGGTTGGCCTCGTTTAGAGCATTAGTGATGCCAAAGCCTATGTGGCGATTAGCAGCGTCGAGCGTGTTGATAGCACCACGGCTGGTCAATGCCATACCACTGGCAATAAGTGCCATCGTGGGTAGGTACCTGAAACCGTTAGTAAGGATCGGCATATCATTGTCGAAAGGCGCACCATCTTGCTATCCTTCCGAGACGGGGTACAGCCTTGGCTGTGGTGGCAAGCTGTGCTGTGGCGACACCCTCCACTGGGATGGCTGTGCGAGCACGTGATGATGTGGTGAAGAGCCGTTGACGGATGAGTGGTGCGATGCGGAACGACATTCTCGCGGGTGGTGAAAGGTGATAGATGCGATGAGATGTATCTCTGTGTGTCTAGTCGATATTGGTACTGGCGATGTTGTATCGTTTATAGGTCCTCGGTGTCGTCTGGTGTGCGAATCGACGGCTGGATAAATGGAAGATGGCTTGCTTGCGATTGGCCTGACACTTCTTGGTGGTGTGTATCGGCCGCGGGCGGTTCACGATGTAGCGACGTGTGTATGATGGGATGTCACAGTTTGGGATTCGGATACCGACTTCCAAGCAGCCGGGGGCATGTGAAATGTATATACGACACCCTGAATGCGGGGACGGGATGTCACGAGTAGGCTGTGCTGCCAATCTCACCACTTGCAGGCCACAGTGTCAGGCCACGAATCACAGCACCATAACGTCACTTTACCAAACCAATCCGAAGTGTTCTCGCGTCGCAGCCCGTGCCCAAGCAATTCCAAGCTGCAGCAGTGTTCATTACGGGTGTACTGACGGACAGTGCTATTGGCGCAAGTCTCTCGGCCGCGCATATGATGCGGCTCATCGCCTGGGACTGTGTTCGGCATCAGGAACGGGAGGCACCGAGGCTAAAGAGTCTTTGATGAAGGAAGTAGACCGGCTGAAGCTAGCTGATACCCGAATGCAGTCCAGATGAATGTATCGTGTTTGTGGGGTGAGTTCGGGATCGCGTGATAGGGCCCGAAGTTGCCGATGAGGATGTGTTCGCTGATGTCATCTTGCAGACCCGCTCGTGGCCGGCTTCGTGGAGACTGGAACCACCAAACATCATCGTGCATCTCAGTAGCGTTGAATATTTTGATTCTTGTGTCAATATCCATCAATTACAACATATTTGAGAACTTCAGTGCCGTCGCATCGACCATCAGGCACTCGAGACCAGAGCATGACGTATCGGGAGAGAACAACTGTCCCCACATCGCTCCACCAAAAGTCCAGGTTCTCAAGTGACCAAAAATCATGATCTAGGATGAGCTGCTGGTGACAAGCATCATCTCAAGTTTTCATGGAGGATCTCAGGGCGAGCCTGGACTGCTGACCGTCCGCATTAAGAAGGATACCATCATTGAAAATTCAATTGAACACTTACATAACGCATCGACCACGATGAAAGAGCACAAGCTGCCAACATACCGCATGTAGAACCGCACTCGAAGTATATAAGAGTATTTGATAAACCACAGCCCGATTTGACTCTTGCTCAGAAGCTCCACGGTTGGTTGTAGAGCAACAGGAAGACGTATGGAAGATATGTGAAGTTTTGCGAAGTTTTGCACCCTGGCTCGATTCCACTCGTATGTACCGACGTGTGTTACAGCTTATTGAAAGGGTACGTTAGCTTAGGGCCTTGCTTGTATCAGACAGTCCATCACAAGATATAATGTGGAAGGCCATGCGCTGGGAGAGCATCGTTATGGACACCGACACATCACGTCAAGTGAAGTAACCACTAGTAGGTCCTGTAAATTATGCGCAATACATGCTCTAGAGACCACTAACGATTAGGACATTGTGGTAGTGCGCACTGTTCGATTGACAGGGTACAGAAATTGTACGCTCATCTTGTGGTAACGGAAAGCATTAACACTTCACAATGTAGGCACTCGATGGTGCATATAATCTTGTTCCCACCACATTCCCGATCATCATCATCATCGACAGATCCGAGAACAGCCACCCTAGCACATACACACTTTACCTCCGAACAAACCAAGTCCCGAATCAACACTCAACATGTGTCAGCAGTGCGGATCAAGTCCCTCCGGGTACGAGTCCAATAAGTCTGGCTTTCACGATGATCTGCCTTTTACGCCAACCGAGTTCACAAACGCGTGTTGGCTTGTGCAGGATGGACCTTTCAAGGACGACAACGAGAACTGGACACGACTTGTGCGCATGTATGACCGCATGGTCACGCTTCGCATTGATGTGTTTCAGTATTGCGAGAATGTCCTTCCGGATAAACTGTTCGGGTCACCCGTGTACAGGCAATTTATGGTAGCTGACCGGGCACGCAGGACTAGGGCTCCCCTTCCGTTTGGGCTCCCTTTCTCAGCTCAGGAGTTTCTTACCATTTGTAACGAATTTGCAGAGTTTGCGCGAGCCTCGGCCGGCCGTGAACCAGCTTACATTGTAGGATCTGATGTATTGTTCTTCAGAATGGCCCGAGATCTTGCAGCCCATCGAATCAACCTGGCAGAGTTCCTAGCTGATCAGGTGCCAGAAAGCATGGAGAAAGACCCGCTTCTACTCCGCTTACTCGCTGCAGCACAGGGCCCGCATACACAGGACTACGAGCTCAACTTCAAGCAGTTCATGATGTCATGCTTCAAACCACCCCCCAGACGCGTCGTTGGACCATTGTCGCATTTCCAAGCAGCGATATTTGTTCAGTCACTGGAGGAAGTCGACCCTGCTCGGGTGGCCGACGAACACAAACAGATGGTCACCAGACCTCACAATGACTGCGCTGGGGCGGCTGATAGTAAGTTTGTACGGAGCCCTTGTTGTGGTCTTAAACATAGTGTGTGCTGCATCGTGCGCAGGCTAATGGTTGATGGTCCAAGGTGCGAAGTTTGTCTCGAAGACCAGATAGAAGTGCGCAAGAACCAGCTTCGCGAGCAATAGTTCTGCACCATCCATCGAAAGTCGGCTTACCCTATTCTTGAGCGCTAATCGACTATGCAGCGTCAAAATTTACCAAGGTGATGAAGTCTTCAGGATGAACTCACATCTTGATTTCAGTTAGTTGCAAAATTTGGGAAAAGGGTCTCGAAAGATCTTTTCTTTTTCGCCTGTACCAAAATTTGAGCCTATCGTACCAGAATTTCATCCAAACAAAATCGGAAACAGTAGAATAAATGTAACTCTCTAACCCATAACTACTTGAATTCCTTCTATGCATAAATGATGAGTATTGACCAAAGATGCAATTGTAACACCTCTTCCTCCCTTCACCACTTTTCCGAGGTGCTCAAAGCCACATCTCGCGATTTGCAACTTCAAACCCGGACGAACTATTACTCAAACGACAAGATGAATACCTTTAGTCTATTTCCTACATTCACTCTAGAGTGCTATCTCGGCTTCATAGCAGCGCAGAAAACCAAAGCCGTCAAAAGCTATATCCTCGGCTCCTCGCCTTTCGCAGCAGATATCAGCCCCCCTACGGCAACACGTACAGAACATGAGATGAGGGAGTACTTTTCGGAGACAACCTGGCACGGCTACAACATCCGCTTCAACCCTTCCACTTTCACACCCATCACCCCTGCATCCAAACCGCCACCCTTAGAGACGCTGAGCATGCAAGCTGCATGGACGTTTACAGAACAATTAGAGACCGTGGATCTCGATCAAGTACCGATAGAAGACGAAGGATGTAACCTTTGCTATGGTGAATTTGCGCATCGCGACTGCTGCCAGAAGCCGACCAAAGCACCATGCGGTCATCTTTTCGGGAAGTAGTGTCTTGTTGAGGCACTTTTGGAGAACAGAACGATTTGCCCGAAGTGCTCACAGAGTCTTTTGGCTGACGTGGAGTGCGAGGACATATATGAGAACACCTACGAGGACACATATGAGGAGAGAAGTGTGTTGCGGACTTGTGACGAGCTTCAGCATAATATGCTTCACAACGTGTTGGAAATGGTTTCTCGTTTTGTGTATATGGTCGGAGAGATGAAGTCGTGATCAAAAGAGGGACTGTCATGCCGGAGTTTGGCGAAGGAGAACTTCATGTCTCAGCTTTGCATTCGTATTCGACTTGTAGATGTTTGGCAGACTAAGAGCTGTGATTTCTATGCACTATCCTCAGCAGAATTAGATTGTGTGTTTGTTGCATGTCGCTACCACTATTGACAATCAAGCTTTCTCAATCTATCTCCAGTATCTTACCAAGGTCATGTTCAGTGATTGAAGTTCTTAAGGGTAAGTATCTGCTACATTGGTACACTACCTGCAAGCACATTTTTGATCCATTGAATCTAGCGTGATAGAGCCATTGTTGCCTGGTGCAGCCACGACACTATATTTCTTCCCTCCCGTCTTAGTCTACGCTGTGTAATTCTCGCACGTGCATGTTTCACGTCGTTTTTGCTCGCATTGATATGCAGTGTGCCGTGGTGACGGGTATGTGCCTTAATCTTGAGAAAGAAGGCACTGTGCATACACACTATTGCAAACGCACGATATTGTACATTCATTTCACTTTGGGTGCGACGCAATGTAGCGACGTGGATACACAACATCAAATGCCGGTGGCCTATATCTATTCGCGCTGTTATTTTTCCTAGGTTGCTTTCTATCTCACACTCGCAGTACAACAGCAACCAAGACCTTCACTGAACATCTCAACCGCAGCACAACCAGCCTTCAAGAAGATGTTGACTACATGGTACAACATGCTGTCTACTTCAACCACGTGTTGTGTTCTTCGTTGTGGTCTATGCAGGGAGCTCGCATCTTTCCTTGCTGCGTGCAAACCGGTGCTCGACCTGCCTTTCCAAAATGGCGACAAGGAGTGGCCCAACTTCTTCGCTGCCCGTCGTCGTCTAAAGGATGAGAACATCGACATCACAGACCTCCTCACTCATCAAGAGCACCCCGACACCCCGGCATTCTTGCAATCCCCATTGTACGAGGCACTGTTCGGTCCATCTCCCGTCATTGCGCCAGTCACCAAGTTCTCGTCAGCAGGGCGATCTCGCCAACGAGTTACGGTTGAACTCACTCCCAGCCTCTTCATCAAGACTTGCGTGCAGATGAATGAAGAGTGGCACGCAAACAAGTCCTTCTCGTCAATCTCTCGTAAGATATTGTTCGCGATGGCGAAGCGACTGTACAGCAAGCAAGTCGATGTCCTCGACTTCCTTTCCAGTGAGCTAACGGACGAGATTCTTCAAGCGACCCCATTCTTGCAATTGTTCATCAACACACTCACTGCTACAAAGAGCCACGTGGTCATTGATATGATCGAGCTGGAGTCTGGCATCACTGGTCTCAACGAAATGCAGGGCTTTGAACATCAGGGCAGCATGATGATCCCTCCTTACCCACACAATGGTAAACGATTCGATCAACAAGACCTGCTCCATTGCATCCGCGAGGCCGAATCACACATGGACGAGTTCGCTTGGACAGATATCGAAGGTGTGGAGAGCATCGACATTCTCCACAAGCGACTCCATTGGCTCGCGTTCTACGAAATCAAGATCCTTGAATGGATGGCTGGTCGGGAACCAGCCCCAGGCGCTCCCGGTGCCATCATGTGGCAGTATCTCCAGGACTCTGTCGTCTTACCCGGATATGTCGCATGCAACTTGTTCCACGCCAACATCGCCAGCCAGGGCAACGGTGCTGCGTTTCTGCAAGCCATGCTCGATCCACCGCCAGCCCAACTCATGACCCGCGACGAAGCCACGGCTTGGGTCGATACCCTGCAAAAGGCCAACGTAGCCGACATCCCCCGCGACGCCATGCGTTGCGGCCACTGTTGGACTGACTTCGACGAGGCCCCAGAGGACGGCGTCAACAACGAGCCTATCCATCTTCCCTGCGACAGCCGGCACCTGCTGGGTCGCGACTGCCTCATCGAGATCCTGGCTACCATGGGTCCTCTGTGTCCCATTTGCCGGCAGGATATGGTGGAGGCTGCGGCTCAATCTCAGGGTTCGTCGTAGGCGACCTGAAAAGTTGTGAGCGATTGTTGTGTCGCGACACATGCTCACCATACTTTTCAATCTTCACATAGTCCTTTCGTTTTCGATCAAAGTAAATCTCCTTTCTGTCACTTTGAATCTAATCAAATCCTACACAAACAAGTTTCCAGGTCTAAGAATGAATTGACACAAACAAGTTTCCAGGTCTAAGAATGAATTGAAGTGATGTGATGCTGAGCCTTCTTCAATACAGCGAGTATGAGTGCTAAATAGGATAGGTAAACTGTCTGCACGGCACACACAACCAACAATCGAACGCACATCGTTAAAGAGATCGTAGATACTAAGCGAACAGTTGTGTGTAATATCGAGCTTCGCACAGCTCATCTCAATGTCTTCCATTGTCATGCTTTCTAGTGGTATAATGCGCTCAGATAAATCGAAACAAAAAGATCGACATCTCCGACCCATCGTCGTCTGCTTTCCGCGTGCGCTACGCCGGCATAGCAGATCTAACGGTGTCGAGATGCATCGAGACATGCGACATGTTCTAGAATATAATCCGAATACAAGGTCAAAGAAGCTCGGTTCCACAAAGGCGGAAGGGAACAGAACAAGCTCAAGCGCGGGGTGTCGAGGCCAACAAACGGCCTAGACTTCCGTTGGCAGCAGACAAAGAAGGCACGGGCGACTTGGCATAGATGATCGTACCCTCGATGGTGCTTGTTGACGTCGTGGATATAGGTGACGTCTTGTGCGAATATGATTTCGGACTTGACGGTGCCGTGACTGGCGTGACCAGGTCTATTGATTTGGATCCATATGATGAGCTATGTGGGTATCTGGGCGGCAACGGACGGTTGGTTGCTGGGGCATACGGCAACGAGTAGCTGATTGACGATGCTGGTGTGTGTGATAATGACGGCGCAGCACTGAAGTTGACTTGAGAAGTGGAAGCACGGTTATACCGTGGTCGGTGAGCTCGAACGGTCTCGGCCGCATACGGAGTCGACTGGTATTGTCGCAGGTATCGAGATGCCTCGGAATTCATGGTTGAAGACTTCTCGTTGAGAGACCAGCAGTTTTCGTCCGAAGAGATGTCGGAGAATGCACAAGATGATCGTTTTGAATCAGGTAGGGTGGGTGATCGCTGGGGCACAATGTCGCGGAAGTGTAGATCTTCGAAAGAGAAGTTGGCAAACGGTGTTGTTGGTGGTGAGTAGTGCTCAAGCGAGTAAGTCAAGCTCTTCTCGGTATCCTTCTTGCGACAGCTATATCTGTGAGTCTGTGTATGGGCATTTCGATGCAAGGAAGGCTTACCTTTCAGAGCAGTACAGGATGGAATTGCTAGGTGTTACTATTTGCTTTTCGCAAACCGTGCTGAGGTGCAAGTTAGCTTGGGTTCGTGGTTCAGCGCACTAAATTTAGACGGGCGGCTTACCAAAAGTTCAAGAAGCTCACAGCCATCGAATCCTCGTCGTCCCAGAATTCGCTCTCGGGTTCCTTCTGGTGAGCAGCTTTTATACTGCTCTTGCCGTAGGAATGTGATCGTTTCGACAGAGGGGCAGGTCTTGAGGGACGGGCATGTGCCGCAACCGATCTTTTCGAATAATGCGACGGATGACGGACGTGATGCGTAGCCATTGTATGGAATGGAGGTTGGTGGATTTAAAAGCCTCAGCTGGTTTAATCGCGCACGGGGCGCAGTAGCGAGCGCTCTCTTGTTACAGGCTGGGAGAACGGCGAAGAGGCGGTGACACAGATGCAATGTACCTGCCTGTGTGCTGCTGATATGACGGCAACGGCTTTGTTGCGGTTCCTTATCTGGAGGCCCCTGCGCGTAAACTTTAGCCCAGGAACACGCCTCGATCGAGCACTAGATCTCGGGCAAATTCAATGGCAAAGACAAGGGAGCGACGAATGGAACAGGGATCCACTGATGTGCATGCCAAAGACAAAGCGGGTGTGATGAATGTTAAAGGACAACAAACTCACGGCAATGGCGTGCGACGTCGGGCGGCAACAATTACGAGCTCCCTTTCTCGAAGCTTGTTAAAGGTGCCTGTGTCGCGGTAACGGTAGTTTGTCCAACAGGGCTGCGCGATAAGATCCCTTGGCTGAAGACCGTGGTTGATATCTAACGGGGTGTAGATGCCGAGGGTTTCCTTTCAGGTGGCGGCAAGCGTCGGCGTTTTGGCAGCTGTCAATATGTCTGATATGTCTGAGACGAGAACGACAGTAGCTTGACGAGGGAACTGCGTCAATAAGTAATGAACACCCTGGCGTAAGCGCGTACGGGTAGGCAGCATCTAGAACACAGTTGACGACGACAGGTTCCAATTATATAGCCGGCTTGTCCTTGGGGTGTGGGGAAGTTTCGCGATTGCGATAGCCATTGATATCATTCAGCACACAAGAGCACGCCATATGGGAACCGTTGTTGGCTGACTCTATCAGCCTACCCCCACCCACGCCCACCAAGGTCTGTCTCGAGATTAATTGCTAGCTTCTGCCGCAGCAAGCCATAGCGGGGTATGACTGTTGATACCATCCATCACGGTGTACCGTAAGCAGACTGGCGTGGACTGTCCGCGAATCGCAGAGTCAGGTCGTGCCACGAATTAGCCGAGTGTACCAGGTCCACGCCCTTGACGCGGTTGAGGGTGCTTGCAGCGGGTACCATATTGACAGCCTTGTCCATTCGGGTGCGTATCAGCTGCCGCAACTCCAACGCACTCTCTTTCAGCAAACTGAGAGATTTCACAATGTGACACAGGCCCTCAGGAGCGGGATTTGCCTCGATGTGACGAGATCACGCAACGTCAAAAATGTGCTCGACCTCCGCGCGTCGGATTCGCATGCCCCATTATGCTAGTCTGGCACTTGGAATCCCGATTCGATGCACCGCTTCTGCCTCCAAGTCTGACGATGCCCATAAAGTGCGGGTCCGACTCTGCTAGACAGCATGACACCAATGAACGTTCTCAGTCAGGGACCGTTTCTCGGGATCCCTGCCGAACCGGAAAAAAACTCAAAACTCCGCGACTCAAAACATGGCCGCGTGCAGCAGTCCACTGTTGCAATGGGACACATTCACAACAGTCTAGAACAAGTTGCAGTTTCGACCAGGAGAACTTTTGTTGGGTTAATCAAATGGAGAATGGATCTTTGCTCGCCTGATCTTTAGTGATGCACCATATCTGGATCGGAGTGCTTGTTGGAAAAAACGGGCCATCCTGGTGATACTCAGGCACTGTCGGAAAATCCACCTGGACAAAACTGAAGCCGTTCCGCTCTACCCCACAGTGTTAGCACATCTGTCGTAATTCCGCAGTTTCAAGATGTAAGGAAGACCCACTGCATGCCACGAGGAAGGTCTCGAACGTTTCGGTGTTGCGAATCGTGGCAGATATTAGCACACGCAGCGCCGCGTTCAGCTCGAAAAATTCCCTCAATGTCGTGACTAGACGTGGTATGACGGACTTGTCGTATGTCTATACCTCGTGGTAAGTATTGTTCCCAGTGATAGTCGCTGCGGAACTTACGACGTCCGCCCCAACAAGTATATCGGGCGCTTCCATGCCATAGTCTTCGTGAAATGTGGTTGCGTCTATGGGCCAACCCCACTTCAGTGCAGCTGTTCGGACAACGCAACGAGAAGAGTCATCAATGTCAAGCCCGTTGAGAAAGAAATTCGTATTAATAGCGTCAACGACAGTCTCGTCACCGTCTGTTGCGACAATGCCAGCAATGCCGAGATATCTCGCACACAGAATAGACAGCATGCCAGTACCTGCACCTAGCTCAAACAACCTTTTACCCCGGACAGACGACTGCCCATCAGGAGATGCAAAGTACGATCCAAGTTGTAGTGCTGCTTCCCATGTCCTTAGGCCGGTAGTGCCCAACGATGAGATGACAGATCGAGCCTCGAGTAGCGTGACAGTCCGGTCATGCGAAGTGCTGTCGTCAGTCGAGCGGTCAGGGAATGCGTACGTCACAAATGCCTTTTGTTGTGCAGAGTCTGCCTCCGAGGGAACATTGGAAAAGAGTAAAGACGACATAGCAGACATCAGATCATCCGAAATCTCCTGCAGCAATGGAATGTCGAGTCAGTTGAGGCTCGTGTTCAGGATCTTGAGGATTGCAAAAGCATAACACAATTCGCTCTTGAAGGCAGCTCGACTACGACTGGAATGTTGCTTAGCGGGAGGAGATGGGTGGGCGTACATCCTCCTCGGGGTCCTTTATGGCCCTTTCAAGCTTCGAAATGAGCATTTTAAGCACTCTAAGCTGATAGCGGTCCGGTGGCGGCGACTTGATACGTTCTGAATCGAACATCTCGCGAAACATCCAGGCTTGGATTCCAGGTTGTTTCAAAGAGTCTTCTTCGGGCCAACTCAAGTTTTGCGGCTCTACCAGCTGGAAGTACTGTCGCTGCAGAACTTGTAGCTGCCTAGTCGTGGTCGCATCTGCCATGACGAACACAGCAGCAAAGTATTGCCGCCGAGAGGTGAGAAAGAATGTTGTAAACACGAATTCGAGTTCTTTTCGAGATTTCGACCCCGTGATGCTGATGCAGAAGTTGTGATAGTCGTGTTGAAGCCAAGAGCGGCTTACTAACGCGGAAGTGGGGCGCTCGCTTGTTAGCCCACTTCGATCGAATTTGCAAGAGTCCTGACGACGACCATCCTGCGCCGCCCAACTAACACCACAGCAAATCGACAACAGCGGGATCGAAATTTGTCTAGTACGTACACGTCAAACTGCTACAGTACTACACCCTCGATTGTTCCCATTTCTAACACGTTGCAGGTCGACACAGCCGCCAATATGTCCGACTCCCAAGTTACCCTGCGCACGCGCAAGTTCATCCGCAACCCCCTCCTCGGTCGTCGCCAAATGGTCGTGTAAGTGCAGGATACAATACAAATATTGGCAGTAATTCCGGTCGACAAGGTCTGACGGTTGCCATTATAGCGATGTTCTCCACCCCAACAGGGCAAACGTCTCCAAGGACGAGCTCCGCGGCAAGCTCGGTGAGCTTTACAAGGCCAAGAAGGAGGATGTCTCCGTCTTCGGCTTCAAGACACACTTCGGTGGTGGCAAGAGCACCGGCTTTGCTCTCATCTACGACAGCGCCGAGGCTATGAAGAAGTTCGAGCCCCGCTACAGGCTCGTCAGATACGGCATGGCCACCAAGGTCGAGAAGGCCTCCAGGCAACAGCGTACGTTACGCACGTCACCTCTGATGTCGTTGCGACATGGAGAGGGTTTTCAGACAAACAAATGCTTACAACGGAACAGGCAAGCAGCGCAAGAACAGGATGAAGGAGTTCCGTGGTACCGCCAAGACCAAGGGTGGCGCGAAGAAGGACAAGAAATAAGCAGGTGCACTCTAACGATGATCACGAAGGTCATGGCCGGAGTCGAGTGGTGGTTGCTCTGCAAGTGGTCTGCCTGGCATTTTTTTGCCACGGCGGACTCGGTGTTACTGCGAGCATTGGCATGTACAGCTATGAACGCATGAAAAACTCTTGCGCATGGGAACGGCAAGGCAGATGGCGTTTGAGGTTCATTTCCTGCTAAACCATCATGCATATCATGGACCTTTCGAATCTAAGAATATTCGCCACCTTCCGTCCGATGACCAATTACTTGAACAGCTAACTTGCATCTCCGTGTACATCAACTGAACTCGTGTTGACAAGCAATGCCTACCCTGTGCATCACTTCTATCATCGTCTTGATCGCGTACATCACGGTATCTTGACAAGACTGATCCATGGCAGACATGCTGAGGAATATTACTATTGTCGTGACGCGTTACTTCATACCCTAATCTACACAACCTATGCTACAACCTTTTCCGTCTTAACCGTCTCCACACCCTGTTGTACACTTTCCGCCGCTGGGTTAGTTGGCGCATCATCCCCAACAACAAGGACATTTTGCGACGCCTCCATTCCCACACTTGGTGCCATTGGCGGCGCAGCGACCTTTTTCGGCATCTCCAAGAACCTTCTCGGCACGCCTTTCGAAGGCGGCATCCCCAAGAACCCCTTGCCTCCCATACTCTCTAGCGGCTTCGCCCTACCTCCCACATAACACCCCAGATCACCAGACCACACAAAGCCACCACCAACAACGCCTCTCAACACGCCAAACGCTCGAGCATCCCGGTATGCTATACCAGTCTCTGGATCGCGATAGCGCGCCACGGCGTTAGAGACAGCACAAAGAGGTTTAACAGGTTTGAGCGCAGCCTCACGCTCAGCTTGCGCTTTTTTGCCAATCTTGCCAGCTGTGCTGAGCATGGTGTTGACAAAGGCGGTTGCGTCTGGAACGGACCAGTCGAAGAGCGTGGTCGAGAGCTGGATGAGCGCTGCGCGGTCTTTGTCTTTGAGGAGCGAGGCACTGGATCTGGCGCGCGTGGGCGGGAGCTCGAGGTTGGGGAAGGAGGAGAGGATGAGGAGGTTGCGGAGGGCGCGCTTTATGACTCTTTTGCGTGGGGGTGCGGGAGGTGCTGGTGGTGCGAAGGGTCTTTGGAATTGTTGGACAAGGGCTTGTGGGCCGATGTGACCGTCGTTTTGGATGATGAGATCATCGTGAGAGGTTTGATTGGTTTGGGAGAAGGGTGTTTGTGATGTTGCGTAGGTTGGGTTGAAAGGTGAGGCTTGTGTGAATGGGTTGGGTGGAAGATCAGCTGAGGTGTCCTGTGATTGCTGATTCTGGGCATACTGGTCGATGCCGAAGAGGAAAGAAGTGTCTTGACTCGGAGGAGCAAACATGATGCTGCTGGGGTATGACATGCCGTGAGAGCCCATAAAGACATCTCCACCAGCAGCCTGAGATGCAGCTGTCCACGGTAATTGTGACACTTGCTCGGGCTGTGAAAACGTTGTTGGAAGTATTGGTGGCTGATCCATTGGTACTGATGTGCTCGTAAACTGTGGGCCGTCCTGTGCTGGTTGATTATTGTCGTTGAAGGTGCCATCCATTTGTGGTGCCTCGTTGGACGTGTCGAGCCTTGATTGCTCCGGAGGCACTGATTCAGCATTCGTGTCTTTCGGGACGTCTTGAGCCGCTTGCGAGCTCTGGACAGCCGTCTCTTTGTTCAGTTTCTCCTCTAATTGCTCGATGCTTGGTGCGTCCTTGCCAGTGAATTTGACCTTGTCGTCCACCCATATCGCGGGTCCGCTATAGTATCGTATGATTGGCCCCTGGATCTGACGATTCTTGAGCGCATCGATTTTGGCTTGTCGTTCGGCTGCTCTAGCCTCTTCTGCCTCTTCCCATCTGTGCAGTGTCTTCTTGTTAACCCTCTCGTTGCGCGCAGCTTCAGCAAGCCTCTCAGCCTGGGTCAATGGCTTGGGTTCGTCCTTCTTTTTCCGAGCCTCAGCTGCTTTCATCATGGCCAGGGTATCATCACGTCGACGGTCCTTCTCCATAAGCTTGGAGAGTGTGGCCTCTTTGTTGGCTACTGTCTGTGTCCTGGCAGATGCGCGTACTGGGCCATCCTCTTCGGTCGGCACCCATGATGCTCGTTCCGACTTCTTCTTCGGACGTGGGGGTGCATCGACCGGCGACTGTGCGCGGGGCAGGTCGAGCTTGACTTTCTTGCGGGTGACGGCGGCGACTCTGGCGGCGAACGGGTTGGTGACAGCTTTGCGCTTCTTGCTCTTCTCCTGGCGCTCGGCCTTGCGGAGCTCTCTTTCGCCCGCATCATCATCGTCCGCGCCGTCGTCATCCTCCTCTGAAGACGACGAGTCCATGTTATAGTCATCCTGTTCATTAACATCACCGCCTTGAAACTCTTCCTCATTCGGGGCCTCCTCCCACTCCTCGCCCCACTCCTCCTCGTGCTCGGCTGACTGGGCGAGCAGTGTAGACATGCGATTGCCCGCATTGGACCTGCGCGCCCTGGTCGTGACCATAAGGTCAGCCGGCGCTTCAGACTCGCTCTCATCTTCAGACTCTGCGGATGGCTCCTGGCGGGTGTCTTCCACGACATTGTCGAGGTCCATTTCGTCATCAGCCATGTTAGCAACAGGCGAATCGAATGTTCGACAACGGTGTAGCGGGTCTGGGGAAGGTGCAGGCGAGCTGGCCGGGGTCGTGGCAATGCGCTATGGCTTCGAAAAAGCTTCCATGGGGCGGGCGGACACTATGCGCCCAAGGGCACAGAAGCTCACGAGGGCGGGGTGACACAGGGCCTGTGCCGGCGAGATTATGCGTGAGCGGAGTGGTAGAGTGTTTGACGCGCCGTTGAATGTGCCAGGCGAGGTTGACGGCACGCAGCAGCGGAGGACGAAGATGACGCGACGCGATTGGGACTGGCAATGAACCCTTGCACTCTTGGCAACGATGAGACGTAGCGTCGTGTGCGATTAAACACCATCGAAGTTAGCGGGCGCTCCCCAACGCTCGCTAGCCCGCATCCGAAGATCTATCAACCCGAGTTCCAACTGCCAGGCACCTGCACCCGCCTGACAGGTAAGGCAGTAAATGGTGGGTCGCTTGACACGTTGGAGCGTTGCGGCGGGCTGCATTGAGCAGTTCCCACAGGTGACGGAAATGCACCACACAAGGCATTGTACTGTCGACGATGATCAGACAGCTATTTGATATCGGGAGACGTCAAGTATGAAGGACCACATCGCCCATGATTACTGCCAGTGATCAGGGACAGAAGAAGTGGATGTTGGCGTCCAACTTCTAGAAGGCCTTGTTTCATGCCTCGACGGTTGCACCAGGTCGTGTCTATGTGAAAACAGTCCCTATCACAGCAGGCAATGCCGCGTTTCTCAAGGCTAATACAGGCACACCC
>QVXC01000357.1:0-34278 GCA_003501895.1 Phaeosphaeria sp. A1 3.1a
CCGCCGTATCCGTTGCTGTGTGAATGTGCATTGTGGGATTGCAGCCCGTCTCCGTAATGCAAGAGGCGTCCGTGATGCGGCTGTGAGGGCTGGTTGAGAGATCCGCGCTAATTGGCCTGAGCGGCGCAAAAGTGTAGACATGGCAGTGGTGTGTGTGAGGGGGAGGAGTCGACGGCGGCGGTGTGGTGGGGTATTGTTATTGTTGTATGATTATACCACGCCTTTCCTTACTGCTCTTCCCAGGTAGCAGCTGTGTGGCGGCGCTGCGGTGATGGCGAATGCGTCTGCCTCTAGTCGAGTCGTGACGAAGTTGAACATTGATTTTCGGTCCGCTGAGTCAGCCACCCGCCATCGCTGTCGGCCTTGATCGGAGGTGTCAACGTCGGCCCTTTGCGGAGGTGCAAGAACCTCGACGATACTGCTAATTAGATGCCAGACTTGATGACAGAACTGAAGAGGTCTGAGAACTCTCTAGCTTGTATGTTCTGTATCACCGTTCAAATCTGGAATCCACAGCACAATCACATTCGAGCATATACCGCGAACAAGCTAAGATGTGAGAAGAATTGTATTTTTTCCAGATTCTCTTATGCTCTCGGAGTTATTGGGATGCATACCGCACGCCAGCACCGGGCTGGAGCTCTATGCAACGTTGGGTACACACCTAAGCCGACTGCTCAACCGACGAGCCGCTTGGTGCCGCTACAGTGCCTACAATCTACAGTGCCTACAATCTACAGTGCCTACAATCTACAGTGCCTACAATCTACAGTGCCTACAATCTACAGTGCCTACAATCTACAGTGCCTACAATCTACAGTGCCTACAATCTACAGTGCCTACAATCTACAGTGCCTACAATCTACAGTGCCTACAATCTCGCGGCCAGCCATGCATCCAGACCTTGCCACATCGATGTATGCATGTCAGAAGCGCGAAGTTGTGCACAAAACTCTCTTGTTCCCTCGCATCTATCTCGTGTCCATCCTCTCTTATCGTCATCCTTCCCGACCTGCAGCTCACTCTTGATAGCATGCGCCACCTTCGCCTCGCAGACCGGGCACAGATATGGCGGCTGCCTGACGTCCTCAGACATACCAGCCGTACCCTGCATGTTGCAAGCATAGTACACGCAATGATCCATGCCAAAGCAGTGGCCGATCTCGTGAGAAACGGTGCGCGCAACACGCGAGAACCAAAGAGCGGTTGAGGCTTGCATCGGGTCTGTCACCGACCTTGTGGCCATTGCAGCGTCGACTGCCTGTCTCATCGGCCCAGTCTTCGAGGTTTCGAGCTGGCGCTTCGTGGGCCTCTGAGGCTCGACGTCTTCCACCGCACATAGTTGGTCCACGAACGCCTTGCAGTGGCTCAAAGGCCACATGTGCGTGTGATCAATCTTCTCATGGACGTCCAGAGATGGCCTGTACCGCGCAGTCTGCACGACTGCGACGCGACTTCCTCCATACGCCCGTCCGCAGCAGAAGTCATCGTCATCGTTCTCGTGAATGTCGTGATCCACGAGGAGCAACAATGCGTATGCATCTTTGGGTAACATTGCAATGGCTGCGTCGATAATATCGTCGAGGTTCAGCTGTGCAGCGAAAGCACCGTCTGGAGATCGTCGCACACGGACGCGAGTGCTCTGTTTCCCGTACGCAAGCGCGACGTATTTTGGGAGTGCCACTTGTCGACGCGGTTGGCTGGTGTTGCCCCATGTAGTCCATCGCAGGGGAGATCCGAAGGGCTTGACGTTCATGCCATGATAGAACGTCTTGAGGTAGTCAATGAGAAGATCCGCGCTGGGCGATGCACCGTCTTCGTGTCCAGCACTTGCAGAGGTTGGTAGGATCCAGTCGCGCATCAAGTTCACTTCTTTACCAACTTCTGGCACCCGCCCGATGTAGATGGTATCTCTGCCTTGCTCAGGAAGCACCTTGTTCCTCGCCTTTTCTTGCAGCCAGCTCTTGACACTTTGAGGGGGACAATCTGGGTCATAATTCAAGTCATCATGGGGTAGAACTAGGGGAGCCGGGAACTTGCTGAATGACTTGCTGGCCGGCGCTTTGGGTAGACGTCCCGACGTTGTTGTCGCTGTTGCACACTCCGATATGGTTGGCTGCGCGTATCCTGCAAGCTCGGCGAAAGGAGAAGGATCGAGCTGGAGGACTTGATGCTGACAACCATTGTGTTTGGCAGACATGTTCAGGAGTTTTTGAGAAGGCTGCCAATGTCGTTTTAGAACCACGCGACATATATCAACCGCGTATGGCTGCCTAGCTCAGTGGCTGTGCACGCTTGGCTCCGCGGAAGTGGCCATGGCGGATGCACGACTGCAGCGCATGGTATTCTCCTTGCGAAGACGATGTGATAATCGTGCTTAATATGTGGAGACGGGTGTTCTGCAGTGGTCATGATGCGACACGGCGACGTGAAGTGTGCTACACAATGCTAACCTCATCCAGATTAGCGCCAAGCACGTGTCCAGCCCGTTGTTTGCTTTGCCCTCGACGATTGCTCCTCGATACTTCCTTAAACTTCAGATCATTGAAGGCCTCGATAGTCCAAGCCGAACACTATTGGTTAGCTCCTCGATGTGATATGATGCCAAACACGGAGGCGCAAGATGTGGACAGAAGACGAGGTAGTCAACAGTAGCACAATGAGGACTGCTGCTTCGAAGAGATGTGAAATCCATATTGGGAACGTACAATGATGATTGTTGTGGTGGACATGCTGCAGGTTCCCGTCGACGCGTGCATTGTGCGGGTCGCGTCGCTCTTTCTCTCTTTCTTGTCACTGTGCCGCGCCTTCTTTCACTTCCTCGACCTCGACCACGACAAACTTTGACCCTCGCAGAAGCGAGCCAAGGTCGACTGCGTGAAACTAGCTCGCCCGCCAGTGTATATAATACTCTCTCCCCACTCTCCACAGTTCTTTCTGCACACAATCCTCGGGCAGCTCACCTCCACTCCCCTTCACCCTTGACCGCTTCCGCTGCAACCCTGCCCTCACCTCCGCGCAAGACCCCGCGCACTACGTCTTTTCACACATCCACCGAAAGCTACGAGACACCGAAAATGAGCGGAGCTACGAACGCTTCCGCCTTCTGGGCTAAGAAGAGCCACACAGTCCTAGCATCTCCCCCGTCCGCCCCCACAACCACCGCGACCCAAATTCCCCCCGCAAAGTCAAACGGCACGTCTGGGATGATAGAGGTCAAGCCGCGCATGGTGCTGAAGGGTAAGACTTCTCTTACTCGCGCCAAGTCCATGGCTCATGAGAACACAGGCAAGGCCAATGGCGCCGTCCATACGCCAAAGAAGGACTGGGCTGACAGCGACGATGACGATGACTTCCTCGCCAGCTTTTCCGCCCTCAAAAACCCTCGCATCGTGTCCCTCGAGCAGCAATTGGAGTCGAAGGATGTCAGCATTGAGGCGCTGAACGCTGTTCTTGACACCAAGAACGTGCGCATTGCGGAACTGGAGGACATCGTCGAGCACAACCACCACCTCGTCGGCAGCTTGGAGAAAGAGGTGGAGAACAAGGATACCGAGATTGAGAAGCTGCGCGCGGAGAACAAGAATCAGTTTCTGTACGTTTCGGAGCTGGTTGGCGAGGTGGACGACATGGGCCGCCGCGTCGAAGAGCTGCAGAAGGAGCTGGACCAGAATTGTGCTCGCATTCGCGAGCTAGAAGTGGACTCGGAGGCACAGACACTCGTCTCGGTGGATGACACTGTGAAGACGGATACCCCCACCACTGATGTGAGTGATTCTGCGCCCATGAACAAGAACAAGGTCAACGAGGCGGTACCTCAAGAGGCACAAGTTACTGGTTCGCCTATCTCGGCTCCGGGTAACGAGGTCTCCGAGGCTTCTTCAGAGAAGCCAGCGTCTTTGGAGTCATCAGGCGACTCCGTGCGAACTACCGAAATCGCGGCATCCAACGCCCCAGAGAAGCAACAGCCTGTCGATGATGCGGCACAGGTGCCCTCTAGCGCTTCTGAGCTGCCATCAGAGCAGGCAGGTCCCGCCATCAATCACTCCATGTTCCCCAAGATGTGGACACCCGAGATGGCGAAGAACGCGCCCGCCGTGGAGAAGCCCAAGGTCCTGAAGATGGCTCTGGACATGTCAAGGTTCAGCAAGAAGCCTGCACCTGCTGCGCAAAAGCTCGCAGCATCGAGCAAGAAGCACACCGTCACAGCTACCCACGGCCTTTCACTGACCCGCCGCGCGAAGACCGACGAAGTTCCCAAGTTCCACCTACACAAGGACATCCGTGAGATGCCACTGGCGGAGCGTGTCATCTTCGCCAATGGTCCGGAGGTTTCTGTCAAGCTGGGCGCGACTACTCTCGCCACACTGCCCAAGTACGTCTTGATGCAATGTTCAAGCATCGCGTACAAGCACTTCACCGAGAATCCGGACGCCACCTTCATCACCTTCCCCGTCGGCAGCATGGACGCTGAGGCCGCCAAGACACATCTCTCGTGGATGTTCGAGATGACCTACCAGGGCCGCGTCTACTCCGTCACCTTAAACGGCGACGAGAAGCACGACGTCAAGAACCTAAAGATCTGTCGGGCTGCGCGCGTCCTGGGCTTGACGAACATGTACGTTGGCCACTTCACCAAGATCTTGTGCGACCGCGTCCGTTCCCGTCCATCCTACCAGTTCATGTCACAGGTCTGTGAACTGGCCTACCCCACCAACGACCCCATCTTCGAGTGCCTGTCAAACAACCTGGTCAACCAGACTATGGGCAAGGAGGACGCCGCGCTGGCCAAGGATGTTGAGAAGCTCTGCACTCAGTACCCCGTGCTCAAGGAGAAGCTGGTGAAGATCGAGCGCCGTGTGAAGGACTCCCGCGCTGCGGACAAGCGGAAGGGTCAGAAGTCGCGAGACCACAGCAACGATGGTCGGCGGACCAAGTAGAAGTGGTGGCGGAGAAGTGGGTGGAGTTATGAAGGAGAAGGCGTGAAGATGGATTTGGACGTCTTATCTCAAGAGCAATGTCACTGTGGTACCAACAAAATATTGTGGTATATACCAATGGTATGCAGCGTTGTTGAAGCACTTAATTTCTCAACAAGGAATGGTGGTTTGGAAGTACGTTCTTCAACTGGTGTGTTCGTATATACTTGAGATGAGAACGATTTAGAGAGGTGTTAATTTGCGAGAAAATACACAGATAGTCACAGTACAACGTAAACCCTTTCCAAAACCCGCGTGATACTAATGTTTGTAAGGTTCCCGTGTGGTCTTGACGTATGCGGAGCGAATAATGGGCAATGATATGCCACGTGATGCGAGGCGCTTCACAACCTTGCATCTGGGCTCATTTCTCTTAAAGTACTGCTTTCAGAGCCCAGGTAAGACATTTGAGGCCCAAGTCTTTCTTTTGAGTAGCCAAGAGGTAATGGAGGAGAAGACAGGACTAAAAGAGCGATTCAAGGCGAAGAGTGACATTTTTGTAAGTATCATGAATGCCGGAAAGTCGTGATCGTGGTAAGCCATTGTTTTTCAAAGCTTCTGTTTCCTTGAGCGCTCTTATCGGCCATTTTCATTTAAAAGAGAAGCCGAGAGAGAACATGCCAGCGATTCCACGGTGTCTTCAAGTTGAGGAGCAGGAATGGAGAGAGTCGAAAAGGATGTTGAAGGTGAATATAAAGCCTTTTGGAAGGGCAGAAGGTGGTGGGCTGACATGCCAATTTTCCGACTTTTTTGCGGTACCAAAATGAAAAGATGGTGGACAGTTCAAGATAAACTATAAACGAAAAGAGACATATTTACAAGCTCAAAAGAGAGCCGAGAGATATGGCCCTCATGGGGTTGAAGCTTGGACGTTCGCGATCCATCCGTCTACGCCACGCGTGTTTTGATTCGAGAGCGAGACAGGAGAAGTCATGGTATGAACTCGTCATCCATTTGTGGATCTTGAAATGAGCAGGAGAGGCGATGAGAGAACATTGAAAGTGGAAGGTAAGGTTGGACATCTCTATGAGCAGAGAACAGGTCCGAGGGACATAGCTCGTTTGCAGTAGGAATTCGGGAGTGGCGTCAGTCGTAACGTGACCTTTTGGTGTATATTTAACAGTCGCGGAAGGTTCAGAAAAAAAATATGAGGGTCTTCGCTCAGGATTCACACGGTTGATGCGGAGCGAGGAGGAGAGAGAAAATCTGTAGACTAGGAGCCTTTTGGAGGAAAGAGGAGAAGTGGTCATATATCAGGCGAGTAAGTGTTTTCTGGAAGCGAAGAGGAACGCGAGACATCAATCGCTTCAACCACAGTTTTCAAAGACGAAACGAGAAGAGATAAGGAGGGAAGGTCTTGATACAGTCGAAACGGTCTTTTAAAAACCCGTGCAAGGGCTGGAAGGTCATAGAACCATACTAGGTAGGGTTTTCGCAAGTAACTTCGCAGACATAGAGAAAGGCAGACATTCATTGTCAACTCCTTACTTTTAGTGCTCACAGCGGTGAACAGATAGGATATGAAGTCTCTGTCTGGTGATCTTGAGAAAACGAGAAGAGGTATCCAGACAGCGATTCACCCGAGTTCTGGAGGAGAGGGCAGGCGAGCCGGACATGGGTGGCATGTTGAAGACTTTTGAGCGAGGGGAAGCAAAGAAAGCAAAGAAGGCATGACGTTGCAATTTTCGGTACTTGTAGGTGCGGAGGTGCCGAAAGAGGAGATATCGATACATTTGAGGTCGATTGTGGAAATGAGGACGAGGAGAGGTCATGGATTCGCGCTCCTCGGCTTTCAGGGGAAAGAGAAGAGATCAGAACGCCATGTGAGTGATCTTAAGTTCAGTTTATCTTTACAGGGGTCTGTCCTGCGAAGAAATGGTGGAGGGCTTATCAGGTTTGAGATCTGAGGACGAAAATATTTCATGTTACTATACGAGTCTGAGTGACCGAGGAAGCCAGAACGGAGAGATCATGTATTGGAGGCCTACAGCTTTACTGAAGAGCAATAGGAACAATAGACATGGGCGCGAGGAGCGGGCTTTTGCAGGAGCGCGAAGGAGAGGGCATAAAGCCTTGCCTTGCTAGATTTGAATGAAATGAACAGCACAATAACCCGTAGAAGAGGTTGTGTCCCGGTTAAAATTTGCACAAGGTGCCTGGCGAATGCACGGCTCGTCACATATGTCAGATTCGACATTTGAATATGACCAAGACATTTGGGGGCCGCCAATCAGGTGCAGATGGCCCACAGAAAAGAACAGAGAAAGCATGGCCATACCTTCTCAACTTTTCGAGACGAGAGGCAGAGAAGGCATGTTTCTTTTGAATTTTCGGTTTCGGTTTGGAGGAGAGGAGCAGCCCGAAAAGACATCGCACTCTCTGAACAGGATTTGTCGAACAAGAGGAAAGAAGACAGGAGCAGCATGCCTGATCCAACGTAGAGTTTCTAAAGACAGAAAAGTACTGGATTCCACCAGGCATAAGTGTTTCGATATCGTGATTTGATGGCAACAAACGCAAAGGACATGCCCTTTCGGACAGCCTCTTTCGAAGAGCAGGAGGGAGAGTCCAGACATTTCGCATTTCGGCGTGCAATTTGAGAAGAGGAGGATCGAGAGACTTTGAGACTGATTTCCTTTATTTTGGCAGAAGGAGGACAGCAGAAAGGACATTTGGACGTGTCTCTTCGATTTCGGAAGAGGAGAGGACATCCACGGCATAGGCCATACATTTTGGAGAGAACAGAAAAACAAAGAACATAGTATCGTCCCCTAGCCCTTTTGTAAGAGCATGAAAATCCGGCTTGATGACGAGAGAAGTAGTGGACAACATTGGGGGGGTTTATATACTCCCCCCCAGGCGCTAAAGCTGCACGTGAGCTGTGGGCGTTTGAAGCCGGCGGAGAGTGGTTATATGGGTCCATTGGGTCATGTTCAATAATTACTCATTATTCGATGGCAATATCATACAAGCGAGAATCCAATGCTTCATGTCTTGTTGTGAGCTCTCCTCGCATCCTCAGGCGTCGTGATCATACGCCAGGCATGCCCAACAGCGCCCTGACCTGCGGCACTCCCCGTGGCATAAAGTACACCAACCACAGCCCCGTAAACGCAACCGCCAGTCCCGTAAACTTCTCGAACCAGGTATGAAAGTACGCAGCGGTCATAAGCAGCATCCACCACATCAAGCCCGCAACGCCCAACGCGAACTTGACGCCTTGTGCAGTCGCATCGCCCTCGACCTTGACCTTCTCCTTCTCGACCGCCACGCTCGCAGTCTTGCCATCCGCCAGTGTGATCAGTCGTCCGTCTCTCAGTCCCTCAGCCCTCGTCAGCGCAGGCAGAAACTCCAACCACAGCAGCGACGATCCGAGAATGAGCAAAAAGACGTGTCCCGAGATGTCATGTCCGCCCTTCCACGTCCCGCCAACAGCCTTGCACGTCGCAGCCGTCAAGAACTCCCTCGTATCGCTCATATCCTCCCTCGCTTCCGGGTCCTTCAACCTCTCACACTGTCCCCCGGTGAAGCGGAACATGGTATCGATCAACGGCGGCCCAAACGCCCACTGCGTAACGAGCACCCACCAAGTCGTAATAACACCATACCTCATGACGGCATTTATCCTCCTCCTGCTCACGCCATTGCCAAAGCCCGGATGAAACACCAGGAACACGGCGAACGCGAGCGTGGTCCAGAACCATCCAACCTTGACGAAGTAGACGTTGAACACATTCTTCTTTTGCGCAAAGTACGAGGGCGCAAACTCGGGGATGTGCGATTGCGAGATGGAGGAGTAGGGCGCGCTTCGTGACGTCGGGGACAGGGTGCTGAAGATGCTGCCGAGGAGCAGGGTGAGCGGGTAGATGGAGATGAGCTGGGCTTCGAGGCGGGTGGGGAGGAAGGGGGAGCGTCGCGTGGAGGAGAGGGGTGGGCGAATGGTAGAGGCGGGCATGGTGGATGTGAGGGGCACAGAGCCGTTGACTGCGGGTTCTGGTTTGCGGCGTGTTGACATGTTTGTGCTGGTGTTGCGCCTTGGTTTAAGGTAGTATGGTGGACTCGAGTCTCGTGAGGAATGAGAGATAAAGGATCGATGTCGGGAGAACAAGCTCCGCTTGGCTTCGGCGATGTGCTTTGTTAATGATTGTTCGATGTGAAAGGATGAAAGGTGGGCAGGGTGGATTAAAATCAACAATGACGACACAAGCTTGTGGCTGATGGCGCTAGCCGCATTGGGTCCGCCTCTTCCAGGCACCGCTTCTGCTGTCTTCCAATCTGTGCTGTGAACACATAACATGGAATATACAAAGAGTAAAAGGAAATATCAGGTAGTTGCACGGTCCTACTTCGACATCACCAAGTCCACAGCTCGATCCATGGTATGGTAATCGTTCTTTCATCTATCATTGCTACATATATTGGTATCCCGGGACTGCGTGCTTCGCTACATGCGATGTCCCACTGCACAGTATCTGACAAAATCGAGAACAGCGCCAGGCTCCCGATTCGCTCCCTGCACAGGTCCATCGCGCTGGGTATATGACCTCGAAGCAGGCAGGAAGTTTGTCTAACCGAAACACCAAAGAAACGCCCTGTCGTTGGTCTCATAAGAAAAGTCGTTCTGGTATTGTGTATGAAAATCGGCCGTTCACGCATTGTATGCGATCCGAGAGTCGTCCAGCTTAAGAAGCTAGCATGTGAACTTCCAATTCGAGTTCACGATGAAAGGAAAGTCGAGCGTTCGGTCGAGATCTAAATTGGACACGGGGTGGTATCCCTTCAGTGTCCTGGAATTTTCCGTGTCATGTAATCCTTCAGCTGTGTTCAGCCGGCGTTGTGCACGCCTGCAAGTCCGCGTACGTGTGCTTGGTAGACCCACACCCAAGTTCCAATCAAAAGCGCGTCATGTCCAGCAAATCCGGTTGTATGCACATTTATCGTCCCACGAACCTCGCCACGAGTCACCAGCCACATTTAGTGGCTTGTAGTGGCTTGTGACACGTCACGATTCGGGGAGCGATCGGCATGGGTGCGCCTCAACGCCAGCTGCCCATCCCCTGACCTTGTGGCCCGTAATGCGCACGGCCATTGAACTGCGCTTGCCCGTTGTTCAGGCCTAGGCTGGGGTCGAGGAATGTATTGGCCCACTCATCTTGGTTGATGAGTTCATCGAACTGCAGGTTGTTGCTGGTCAGTTGCACATTCGGACTGCCATGGTGGGGCTGGTATCCTCGCTGTGCTTGGCCGCCTTGCATGAGATACATTGGCATCTGCCCGAACATTTCGCCGTCTCGACGTGGGTAGCCCGGAGGTGGATATGGCGCAGAATGCGACTTGATGTCGACGCCAGACATGGGTGGGGGCATACCGCCTGCTGGAGAAGCGGTGTTGCGATCGAACAATTGCGGGTGCCTGCTCTCGAATGCAGTCATCGGCTGATTGGGATAGGCAAGCGGATCGGCAGAAGGAAACATCATTGTCGAGATGTCTGGCACATTTAGGCCAGATGAATCGGCATAATTTGTGTTAAGTGGAGTAGCAGGGAACGATGCTCTCTGCTGCGGTGTCTGCGTCGGAGGAACACCATAACCAGGTAGGCTTGCGGTAGAAGAGGTTGGCGTGAGCCCTGGCACAGCATCGAAGAAACCTGAATCTGATGGCGCTGGAGAGCCGAATGAAGGATCCAGGCCAAGACTTGCAAGGTGGGTCTGTGAAATAGGTAGAGAATTCGAGTAGGCGGTGCGCTTGACATCGGGAATACTTTCTGGGAAAGTGCTTGCGCGGCGTGGCGCCATGAAGTCGAGATCTGGTCGTGAAGCAAACGATTGCGGGGAGCTATCGTGGCGGCGTTTCTTCGACTCGATGATTTCTCCTCCGTGCTTGATAGACTCGGGGAGTCTTTCAAACATGCTCTGTTCTTTTGTTAGAATTGCTCGTGGTACTCCTCGTTGAAAGCTCACCTTCAGCGCAGTGCTGCACCGATCTGCCGCCATGCTCCGGGTGGAAAAGTATGTCAATACATCCTTTCCTTCCACGGCATCTCGCAAAAGTTCGAAGCTCGTAGGGTTCGTCGGGTTTTCGAGTACAAAATACAGAATCGAGACGATCGCGAAGAAACTGGTGTACATCGAGAACCAATATGCGCCAGCCAGAACACCTTTCTTGCGCATTTCCGTGGAAATGTGGATGATGTTGCGGGAAACACTAACGCATGCAGAGGCGCAGGCAAAAGCCCGCTGATCCACTGGCTTTTCGTTGTTTGTTTGCGCCACATAGTGCAAAAATGGCCGATAGAGGAGCAATTGTGCGTGTCCAAATGCCATGCGCAGCATTTGTTGTACCCTGCAGCTCTGTCAGCACGTCTTCATCTTGGATTTCGCATGTTACATACCGCGCAATGAGAGGCGATGCTTCGCCGCCTGGCCTCAGCGCAACTGGCAATTCGTCCAGCCACTGAGCCAGATCTTGCTCAAGCTCCCGTATCTTGGAATAGCTGACGGTATAGGAAACCGTCTTGTTGTCGCCTGATTGCGTTCCCTTGATCGGATAGACGTATTTGCAGATTTTACTCAAAACCTGCACAATACGCGTATGAGCGTTGAACGCAATCATAATAGAAGTGCTGCCTTCGGGCATTGGTAGGATGCCATTCTCAGTGATGTAGTCATCATCCACTTCGGCCGGCCATTCCTGGTCAATATCCTCGTCCTCCAAAAATCGAGGCAAGCCCAGCATCGCGCCAACATACGAGTCCATCCGCCGTATCACCCAGAATATGCGTTTACGAGTTTCTGATTCTATCGGGTTGAAGTTGGAATTGAAGGACCGGTGCAGGCCCATTCGCATGGATGACCGCAATGCAACACCAATGTACGCATAGCAAGTGCTCAGTTTTGCGGATGATTGCAAGAATTGAATCATGAAGATGATCGTCTGGAGCGAAGTCAAGTCTCTGCAATCGGTAACGTCAATGAGCTGTCGTGCTGCGCGGAAATACCTGTACCTGCAAGAGTTAGAATGATAAATGTCTCATGCTCGCCAGAACTTACCCATCATTCACCAATGTCTCGTAGCTGGACTTGTCAAGATCGAGGTCGTTCTTGGAAAACAGTTTCCCCAAGGCCATGACAGCGAACAACAGCGGTAAAAAGCTGTTCTCTGCTGCTCCATATTGGTCGAGCGACAATTCGAACATGCGATCAAACTGCTTGTAAAATGTGGGAAGATGCACAACGCGCAGCATTGCACTCGCTTCGACAATGGCAGCGTCACACAGGCTTTGCGCCTCATCTTTGCTTGGTAAGTCTGCTCCAGTGGGCACACTAGACGAATCCGCAAACGACAGAGTCGAAGTGGGTGAAGGTGGACCTTGAGACATGGAGCGATGTTTGAGAGACGGCGAAGGATCGGCTGGTATTTGGAACATCTCGCCAAACTGCCTGAGGCCGCTCATGAAGCTTACCCCAGATGAATGACCGTGGTAGTCCCAGTTACCCTCCTCGTCCAGGTCCAAGTGACCCGTAGCCTTGACCATAGCTTCAAGATGCGAGTCATTTGCGTCATCGACATATTCTGGTTGCATAAGACGAGGGTCTGTGGCTACGTTCGGCGGTGGGCGCTGTGCGGATGCAGCGAGCTGAGGAAGCAACCCATTTTGCAGGTGGGCATCGATGTTGGGATCGTTCAGGTCAACTGCTGGAAAAACCACGTGCAAAAGGGCCTTTGCGCGCTTCAATTGAGATTCTAGAGCTTCGATATACTGGGGTGTGGCGTTGCGCCGGCGGTTCGAGGGCTGGTCGTAGGTGCTAATTTCCTTGTTAACACGACTGCGCCTCATTAGATGCGATCATATTTACCATTCTGGCCAAGGTCAGCGAGATAGCGGGGACGATCAGGAGGACTAGAAGCTTACCATAACTATAGACGGTGCAGTGGGTGCAGGGCTGTTTGCCATCGCACTTGATCTTCTTTCTCCTACACTCGTCGCAAGCGCGTGTTACACGCCGCCTCTTTTGGAGTGGCTGTGGCTTTGGCGCTTGGCCGTCGACGTCACGGGGCGGCGATTCGTCGTCGCCAGATTCAGGGCTGTCTTCGTGTTGCATTGGATCATACTGACCGTTTGGGCCGGAGCCTGTGGGAAGGCTTTCAGCGGTGGTAAGGGCTGGAGAGGCCATGGCGACAGTTGGGGAACATGGCTGTGGCTGGGGGATGCTGCGCCTAAGAGCAAATGGGTGGGATGGTCGTGACCAGGGTCAGTCATCGGCGGAGCTGTGGGTCAAGGAATAGGATTCTGATGGAGTGTCTTAGCGCTGTTGCATGGCATCGTCCCGCCCTTTGAGCATCGGTACCGAGTAGCGTAATTACCGCCGAGGCGTCCGCCTGCTCACTCCGGACAAAAGCTGCCCGCCAGACACTACAGATGTGAATATATGACTGGAAGCCTTCTGCCGTCACATCTGCTTGCACCTCACACCTAGCGACGTAGAAGAAAGAGTCTTTTCCTCTCCGTCATCATCATGCCCCCACCTCGCAGTTTTTACTAACATTACCGCTTTTGTTTAGTCCAAGACAGCGGCAGCTGCACCACCACAGCCGCCAAGTAAAAGAGCACAGCCATTCGCCTATCTGCCACCTGTGGCGTCATGGTATGTTGGGCAGGCCAACCGCCCATAGGACGAGACAAGATGAGGGGTCCCAGTCGGGCGCCACCCACGCCACTCCAAGACGAGTGAGTGCTTGGGGCTTACCGGCGCGAAGCGGAGCATTGAGCACGCTGTCGCTCCACCTGAGGCGTCCGCTAACTGGCCTGATCTTCTGCTCGATCGCAGCTTATTTTGTTCTCATGCTTCGTCGTGTGCTCTAAAGCCTCTTATCGTGGCAATGATCAGCCTCCCACGTTCGGATCCTGCCTCCGGCACCGTATTCGGGCTCGCACGACATCGTCATGCCGTCGAGGGTCTGCATTCACCTCAGAAGCGAGTTGATTCGGAGCGTGGTGCAGAGCGAGCGCCGACCGACAGCATTCCACTTGCACCAGCCTCTTGCCCCAAATCCCATAGTGCCGGGTAAAGTCGCTGCAAATGGTGACAGCGTGGCTTGAGCCTTGGGGCTGGTGGGTCTTGTCCTCTTGCGGTTGGTTGGTTCTCCAAGGATTGAGACACCTCCGCGACGAGCCTGTGCCATGCCTTGGTACACATACTGCTTCAAATGCCAAGTCTCTCAGATGGGTGCATTGGCGGTGAAAGTCCCCGAACCCAGGTGCGACAGAAAACACATTGTGAGAATTGAAATAGAAATCTCCTGGAATAGCTTCAAACATTCGGTGCTGGTGATGCTGATCTTGCCGCTATTTGACAACTGTGTGGAGCACAATGTCCGCCTAATAGGTTCTCTCCGTATCCTCGTATGGTGCAATTAGTCATTCGTGAATATTGGATGCAAGGGGCCTACATCTCGCTTCAGAGCCTTCCCGGTATAGCTGCACCACTGATTTGGTAGCAAGGGAAGTGGCACTTGTTTGATTAGGAGACGGAAGCGCGTAACCATCGTTCCGTCGCATCTGTTACTCCAGTTGAAAGAGCTTGTTGCACACTTCGGTGGTTCCGAGAATGTGGGTAGCAGTTTCTTGGCTCCCCAGGACGAACAGTAGTCGAACGCTTGCAAGAACCTCGCTTTCGGACTACTCTTCCCTTCTGGCTAGCAACGCAGACGGCCCAACGTTATTTCACAGGTTGTGGTATGCATCACGCAAGCAATTACTGGCCATGCGAGTGTGAGCTGTGTGTCTGCGTGCATGCAACACGGCCTGACGCCATGGCCTCAATGGGTAATTTTAGCCGTTCATTAGCCACACCGCCAAGCCGAGAAAGCCACGAAGCTGCGGCTGGTGACGGGTCCAAGCAGTTCCGCACGACCTGCTGGACGTCTCGACAAATTGGAAGCTCGTCATCCGGGCACGGTGTTTATTGTGCTGATGAGAAAAGGCCTTGGCTTGAGTGTGCTACACCTCACAATGACGCACAGACTCGGCTGACTTTCTCGAGAAGCAGCATGGAGATCTTGGTCTCTCGAACTCCATGTCAGAGGTGCTGCAATCAGCCTTGAAGAAAGACGGTACCGCGGAGATGTCAGGATTGCGTTAGGCTGGATGCAACAGTCTTTGACCGCATGACAGCCAAGCCGTGGTTCTTCGGGACTTGGCACTGTCATTGCAATTTCCTGTGGCGCATGACCTCGCCTAAGTTTGTCCTTAGGTACACCCTCGGACGAATGTGAAATAGCCGAAATCGAGCGACTGAGGATGTGTCACGTTTGTATTGCTTATGCGCCATAAGATATTCTCGAAGGGTACTTTCAATACTGATGTCGAAGTAGTGTGGTGTGGAATTCCTGTTAATGTACAGCTTCTCGTGAAGATCGAGACTTCTGTGGATAAACCGAAGGGTGCAGAAGATAGTTTCTCCAGTGAACTTTCTCGGTGAACCTCTGGAGTACGACACATGAAAGCGTTGTAGTGTGCAGTCATGAGAATAGACTGTGCTTTTGCTGCTTCAGATCACGACCTGGGGCTTGCGGAATCGGACCGTCAAATTGTGCAGTGCTGATCGTTGCTGACAGAAAGCTTGGTCGCAGGAAGATTTGACTTTGTGCAGAGTATGGTCGAAGCAAAGACGATGGGGCAAGTTCAGCGAGAGCTTTGTACGATAGATATTCCGCACGGCGAGAGCACGGACAGACTGTGGAGGTGCTGAAGCGGCGCTCCCGAATACGTGCTAAGACTCCTGCCCGGCTACTCAAGCCAGTGTAAGTTTCCGCTCAAGTGAGCTTAGAAATGGGAGGAATGGAGTGTGGCGAGGACACGCTGTGGCTGGTGACAGAGTACATTTCATAGCTAGGGGTAGAGGTGCGAGTCAGTAACTATGGCGCCTCCCCAGGCCGCCTGCAAAATTGGCAAGCGCTCGTCGGAATAAAAGGCGTATAGCTAGCTCAAGTGAGCTCAAGTCGTATCGCTCGAATAGAAACAAGTACTCCGTAATGTAGCTCCATTGATGAGAATCAATGTCGCAGTATCGTCGTGATCCATATGTTGCGCGATAGAGGCATTGACATCGCGTGTGGCTCGTCACAGACACTGTATGCATGCAATGCGCAAACATGAGATATCCTCCAGGCCAGGAAGAGCAATTTCTGAAGCTCCAGGATCGTTAGTAACAGCTGCCAGTCGTATAATATGGCACGTGGAAGCCGTGCGCCTGGCCCTCATTGTCCCTTGGATATAGCGATCTGTTTATGCGACAACGGCATATATTGGCAACCCAAGACGAACGGAGAAGATAACACCAGATAACAATCAAGCCCTCGTATCTCATCTCGACTTCCGATGATAACAATCCGAAAGTGTTAGCAGTCACAATTGATGGGCAGGAAGAGCGCATGTAGTCAACCAGTGCAATCGTCTGCTGATGCTTGAACCATATTGCCCGCGAGACACGTAAAGTGCGCGCTGCCGCACGTGGCTATTGCGAAGTAACTATGCGTGACTGAAGCTGTTCGAGGTCCAAGTACGGACGGTGCTTGCTGGAGTGCGTCGGAGGTTTGGTCGGCCCGGGCATTTCCACGCTAGGCCGTCTGGTGCGCTTAAGCGAACCCACGACTGGAGACATTTTCAATCGAGGACGACCACGAAACGACAACTAACCCTCCAGCACAACCACCCGGAATCGACACCATGTCCACCTTCGAGCCGGTCATCGTACGTACCTCCCGAAAACACGAATCTGCGCCCTCGCAGACTGGCAGTCGCCGCCCGCACTGCTAGCGCTCAATTTCGACGCATCGCAACATGGCACTGGAACCTTTGGCTGACTTGTTCTCCAGGTCATCGACGGCAAGGGCCACCTGCTCGGTCGCCTCGCCAGCACCGTCGCTAAGCAGCTGCTTAATGGCCAGAAGATCGTCGTTGTGCGCTGCGAAGCCCTCAATATCTCCGGCGAGTTCTTCCGCGCCAAGTGTACGTCTATCCACCCTGAGAGCGAGTGAGCGGAGCGAGGGCATGCACATTTGGGGCATGGTGGGCGTGCATTGGTTGGGAGTGGCAGCTCAATTCTGTCGCAATGTGTCCTGCCCTTGCGGAGGCTTCGCTGGACTGTGCATGATGTTTGGATCGACGACTGACATTGCAAACAGTGAAGTACTCTGCTTTTCTGCGCAAGCAGACCCGTTACAACCCCACCCGTGGTGGTATGTCTGCTCCAAATACCAGCGACAATCGGTTGCTATCCGATGAGCATCGCTGACCTCACTAGGACCCTTCCACTTCCGCGCCCCCTCCAAGATGTTCTGGCGAACCGTCCGCGGCATGATTCCCCACAAGACCGCCCGCGGTACCGCCGCCATGGAGCGCCTAAAGACCTTCGAGGGTGTCCCTCCCCCATACGACAAGAAGAAGCGTGTTGTTGTTCCCCAGGCTCTTCGCGTGCTCCGATTGAAGCCCGGACGCAAGTACTGCACCGTTGGCCGTCTTGGACACGAGTTCGGCTGGAAGTACCAGGATGTTGTCGCTCGGTATGTCACACTTTCCATTGTAGCCCGGCTTATTCTAACGTCATTTGCAGTCTTGAGGAGCGCAGGAAAGTCAAGGGTGCCGCATACTACGAGCGCAAGAAGGCCGCCAGGAGGCAGATGGCCGAGGCCAAGAAGACCGCCTCGGTTGACGGCAAGACCCAGGAGCAGCTCACCTCGCTCGGCTACTAGACGTCGGCAGTTAATGAACAGTGTCGGTGTCGGTAACGTGGTACGGCGTGGAATGCATTGGGCTCATGGGATCTTTTCTACCTCTACTATACTTCGACCATTCCAAGGAGTGTCCAGTCTAAAAGAGCACCACCACATCAGGGTGCTCATGCGTTCATGGGTGTCTTCACGGTCGGTCTGCTGTGTCTTCAGGTACTCTTCCGGTTAGAAGAAAAATACGAATTGAAAATCCCAGGGCTGCATGATAAGCATTGTGATGGCGTTATGCTCTCAATATATCCAGTCTTCTTCTCTCCATCACCAATTCTTACATTGGAACTCTGTGTATGCGTATGATGATATGAGTACTCTCCATGGTTGATTCACACCAAGTTGATTTGAGCATAGCAATTTGATAGCCAGTTGCTACCCCATCCACGGACTTGCGGTATCGCGCGCAAGAACGGGCCAGCGTCGTGCAGGGCTGGCCAATGGAAATGTAACCTCGGCTTTGGCATCCGTCATCGCGGAGACGCGACCCTTCCCCACGATTTCGGATGTTGCATCCTCTTTCTAGATAAGTTGTACAGCGTGTCTTTGGCCATTTCTGCGAAGCAAAACATTATTGAGGATCTTATATAGAAGCAGCGCCAACTGACGCATCTTTCGTGTGGCATTGTTCTCGAGAGCTCTCGCCAATTCCCGTTCGACGTCAGCTGTAAGCTCCAGCATCTTCCGAACGCTTCCGTTCGTGAGATCATTCAATCTTGTTTACGCATCGTACTTTCTGTCCTTTCTGCGAATTCTACCTCCAGCATGTTAGGCGCAAAAGATCGCCTCAAGCAGCTCGCGTCGCATTTCACATCTGCGAACCCGATCCCTGGAAATCCTCCCATCCAACCGAGCGATAGCCACGAGTACCACCATCGACACAACTTCCACACCTTGAGCCCCACGTTTTTCCTGCCCCGGGCAGCGCAAATCGAACCCAATGCGACCGCGGTATACCACAAGACAGCAAATAGCAAGATCTTGCGACGATCTTATGAGGAGGTTGCGGATCGGTCTCGTGGACTAGCATACTACCTCCGCAAACATGGTTACAAAAGAGTTGGCATACTGGCGACCAACACGCCTGCATTTTTGGAGAGCATATACGGAATTGCTGCGGCTGGAAGCGTCAATGTTGCGATCAATTACCGATTAAAGCAAGACGACATCAGCTACATATTCCAGCACGCCGATGTAGACATGATCATTGCGGATTTTGAGTTTGTGGACCTATTGGATGACTACAGGAAGGAGCGACCTAATGTTCCCATCCTGGTGGACAATGACACAGATGCGACTGAAGGCGAACTTTCTGGGCCTTTCGATGAAGCCGTGTTGGAGGGCCTGAAGTACGACATCGAGACGGGCGGAAAAGGGTGGGCCGACCTCGAGGCACAGGCTGGGCATGAAGAGGACATTATCGCACTCGCATATACTTCCGGCACAACAGCACGGCCCAAGGGTGTTGAGTACACACACCGTGGATGCTACCTCGCAGCGATGGGCAATGTCATCGAGTCTGGACTCAACTACCACACTGGCCGCGCAAAGTACCTCTGGACCCTGCCCATGTTCCACGCGATGGGCTGGATGTTCCCTTGGGCTGTGACCGCTGTTCGGGGTACGCACTATTGTTTGCGAAAGATCGACTACCCCGAGATCTGGCGCCTGCTCAAGGACGAAGGCATCACACACTTCAACGCCGCGCCAACGGTAAACACCTTGTTATGCGCAGCTAAAGAAGCAGAGAAGCTACCACAACAAGTCAGAGTCACTGTCGCAGCGAGTCCACCAAGCGCATGGCTTTTCGAACAGATGACGAACCTCAACCTCCATCCAGTCCACACCTACGGCATGACAGAGACCTACGGCCCCATCACCAAAGGCTACCACATGCCTGAGTGGGACAGCATGCCTGAGAAGGAGAAGTACGCAAAGATGGCACGTCAAGGGCACGGCTTTGTGGCGTCCCTCCCCGCGCGCGTCATCAAGACTGAGCAAGAAGAAGGCGTTCTCATCAACGTCGAGCGCAACGGCAAGGAGATTGGCGAGATTGTCTTCGAAGGCAACATCTGCGCAAAAGGATACTACAAGGACGCCGAAGCCACGCGGAAGCTATGGGCAGGCGATGTGCTGCACAGTGGTGACTTGGCTGTCTGGCATCCCGATGGCGCGATCCAGATCCTCGATCGTGCGAAGGATATCATTATTTCAGGTATGTTTCATCTCTCACACTCTCACTCCAGGACTAACGAAGATAACAGGCGGCGAAAACATTTCATCTGTCGCCCTCGAAGCCATGCTGTCGACTCACCCCTCAATCCTCGAAGTAGGTGTCTGCGCCGTTGCCGACTCGCACTGGGGCGAGCGGCCGAAAGCTTTCGTGACAACTAAAGACGGTACAAATAACGAGAAGCTGGGCGAAGAAGTCATTCAGTGGGCGAAGGATAATAGCAACATCAGTCGCTTCATGGTGCCCAGGGAGGTGGAGGTTGTGGAGGCGTTGCCGAAGACGAGCACGGGCAAGATTCAGAAGAATGTGTTGAGGGAGTGGGCGAAGGGGAATCGCGAGGCGAAATGATAGCTCCGGTGTTGAGGTGTCTTGCGCTGGAGATGTGTCCCGTGTATGTATGTAGTGCGAGTGTATATCATTAACAACTAATTATTGTCATTCAACATCGCGATCTAACAACTTCCAAATATCAAAATATTCTACAAAAACACCTCCTCCCACAGTCGAACGTCGTTGCAATTGCCAGGAAAGATAAACATCCGAGATCCGAAACACTTGTTTCGAACGGAACATGCGACCACTCCGGAACATCAACAGCGCCAGCACATACGAAAAGCGTTAGCCTTGGCATGAAACACGCCGTGACACGCCGTCGTACGTCAACTGCTGGCGCGTTGAAATGCCAATATGTTGTACAAGTGTTGCACAATGCGCTGCTTGGTGGTGCCAAGATGGGCGCAAGCATTTGTCTCAAGAAGCATGGTACGATGGCCAAGAGAATGCTGTGAGGGGAGGGGCTTGGGGTCTTGGTATAGACATATTAGATGCGGGTGGATCCGCTTGGGGAGATGTGTTGTGGAAGACTGTGTGGGTGTGATTCTTTCTTATTCTTTTATTTATATTGTTATTGCTGCTGGACAGTACATCCTCCGTTCAACTCATCTTATCTACACTAGAGCCGATAGAGTTCTCACAACATAATTCATAATGAAGCTCGGAAGCAGTGTTGCGATTGCTCTTTTGGCGGCTGTGGGTGTTGAGGGATTGGCTATTCCGAATAAGCAGGTTGAGACGGTACGTATCTAGTACATCTATTCACATTCCTCGAAGGACTCTTACCACATCTTTCCCGCTTCATGCTCAAGGTATTGCGTCAACGAGGATATTCATGCTAACACATCGAATAGACAGCCCTTGTTGCCGGCGAAACCACTCTTGCGGCGGCGGAACCCCAGCTCAGTGTCGGACAAGGACAGCAAGAGGAAGCACAAGCACCCCAGCGACAGAATGGTGGTGGTTTGAAGGTCGGCGGATTGACTCTGGGTGGCGCTGGAAATGGTTTGAACATCGGTGGCCTTCAGCTTGGAGGTGGCAATCAACAACAAGAGGCTGCTCAGCCAGCTGCGGGTGAACAGCAGGGACGCAACGCCACTGAGGTTGCAGCTGGCGATAAAGCTCCGGCTGCAGCGAAAGAGCCTGCTGCTGAGGCAAAGGAACCAGCAGCAGTCGAGGCCCCGGCTGCTAAAGGAAAGGAACCTGCTGCGGCAGAAGCTCCTGCAGCCGTTGAAGCACCAGCTGCTGAAGCAAAGAAGCCTGCAGCAGGGGGGGATACAATCAGGATAGGAGGGTTGGTGCTGGGAGGAGGAAGTATCCAACAGGGTGCTGCTCAGGAAATAGAGCGGCAGAATCGTAACGCTACCGCAGTAGCCGGCGAGAAAGCTCCAGCTGCTGAAGCTAAGGAACCCGCAGCCGTCGAGGCACCAGCTGCTGAAGCAAAAGAGCCTGCTGTTGTTGAAGCTCCAGCAGCAGAAACTAAGGAGCCTGCCGCAGTTGAAGCCAAAGAACCAGCAGCCGAAACCAAGAAACCCGCTGCGGCCGAAATAGTCGAGGCACCGTCCAGGAGCGCAGGAGGTGCGGGTACAGAGAACCAGCCCGGACGCGCAGAGGGCGAGGCCGCTCGAGAGGAAGCCCTCAAAGAAGCCGCTCAAGTCAACCCCAACCAAGCCGCCGAGAAGCCTGCCACACCTGAAGCCGCACAGCCAGCAGTAGAAGCAGCAGCGCCAGTAGCAGCAGCTCCCAAGGCTGAAGGCGAAGCTGCTCAACAGGAAGGTCAGGGTGAAGCTGCCCAGAAAGAGAGATCCGGCAACGCTGTCCTTGCAACAGAGGAGTCTGAGAAGTTCTCGGACGGATTCGGTATCGTTTTGGATGCAGCTGGTAATACTGTAAACTCTGGGGGGAACTTGGGCATCACTCAGGGATCGGACGGAAGTAAGTCTGTTGGAGGCGAGAATGGAATTAACATTGCGCCATCTGGAGAGGCAACACTTGCTGGGAATGAGTGAGAGAGGTGGACGGGAGGTATGGCACTCACTTGATCTTACCTGCTATAATTCTTAGCGTGTCGGACTTCGTACTATTCATAGAGCTAGAGAGGAGGTAGAAATATCAGTTATTTTCTCCTCGCTCATTTTCCTTTAAACAATGTCTGCGATCACGACCATGCCTGAAGTGACTCACAGGCTAGCTAGATCTAGCTCTACCGCTGGCCGGTACTCTGCACATCTCTATCAGAAGGTCCTCGAGGGCCTGAATGACTTCAAACACTCTTTTAGCTCACTTCACTATCATCGATCATGGTGCCTTCCTTCACGGTGAATCAATGGCGCGCACGGCCCCAACCTAAAGAACAAACGCGTCTCAACCTCGATCATTTCCACGACACCACACACACACCACGCGCAACTGTACACACAAAATCTCTGCAAATTGCTTGCCGGCATCCACAACATGTCGGCAGCAGTGTCAATGCGTGGCGGTCATGCATTCGCCAGGCGCTCTCATCAACGCCCTGTCCAGATGAATGCCTGTACACCGAGCGTCACTGAGGGCTCTAAGGTCACAGACGGGTGCGCCGATGACGACGAGGTCAATAACACCGATCGTTTTGAACTCCAGATGCGCTACACGTTTGCTGAGCGCCAAATCGGTGACCTCAAGCGTGAGTTGACCAAGGCCAAGACGCAAGCAACCGAAGCAGAGTGTCGCGCAGAGCAATACGAGGACGCTTTGCTCTTAAGTGACCCTGATGAGGCACCGGAGCTGCGCCTCGAGCTGGAGAAGGTCAAGAAAGAAAGGGACGTTGCCTTGGTCTTGCGCGATGAGGCACAGAAGGAGATGGAGGAAGCGAAGCTGGAGGTTGACCGGTTGCGCGAAGAAGCGCAAAAGATGGCTTCGAATCCGCCTGGTCACGACTCACTCAAGCATCATGAGAGTCTTCTCCTCAGGATTGGGGACTTGATGAAAGAGAAGGAAGATCTCATGGAAGAGGAATTCGCACTCAAGAGTGAGACCAAAAAATTCTCCGATGCAGCCAGCTTCTACAAATCGAAGAACGAGAACTTGAACGAAGATATCAAGGAGCTGAAGACGAAATTGGCGCTGGCTGAGCGTGAGAGTGCGAGGTATGCTTTGAGTTGTTTTGCACACTGCGCCCCTACTTCGTCTTGTTAATTGCTTCTAGGATTCACAACGACCACGTCCGCCTTCTTTCCGCGCGCAACAGCGGCCATTCCACTGCATACACTACCCATGTCCAAGATACTCGCCTGCTCGCCGAGAACGCCAAACTCAAAGAACGCATCAAAGCGCTTCAAAGCCGAATCAGCACCATTCGCTCTAATGTGGCCTCCAACATCACCAAGCTCGACATAGCATGGGCTGGCTGGCGCATATTCAGCTGCAGCCATAGCGACCTCAATAGAATCTCCGACGGCAAGAAGAGCCTCCGCAACGTGGGTGTCACGAAGGACAGTGTTTTGAAGGATATGATGCAGGAGTGGAAGAACGACAGCCAGTTCTTCGAGAAGTACCACGATGTGAGGAAGGTGATATTTTAGCACCACCGTGCGCATGAGAAGGCGAAGCACGGTAATGATGTGACTTGCTTGACGGTCAAGGAGAGATTTTAGAGGCTGGACAAGCTAAGGGGCGTGACCGTACAGTACGACAACTGAGCTAGCAGCGTGGAGACTGACCGAGTCAGCATATTGTACGTCGGCAATGTACATGTCTCGAGGGCGGACGAGTTCTGAGTTCATCGGGAACGGATGATCGTTGAAGTCGATCTACGATGGGAATATGGGATCACCTTTCGGAAGCTGAGGAAAGGGCGATAATTTCCACGCAACGTTGCGAACGCAAAGTCTGCAGCTGATGTAGAGCTCGCACAGCACACGTGTATCCCATAATGCTAGCTCAGCAGCAAAAGACTCTCAGCTCGAACTCTTCCTCTCCATTCATCATGACATTGATGCATCTCATGTGATGAAGCACAGCCCCGTACTACCTAGACTCTCTTTCCCAGCGCTAATCTCCTCTCTCTGTCTCTTACTTATAGTTATCAACATAATGCTCCTCCACATGATGCTGCACCGCCCTCTCATCGCCCTTGAACGTCATGCACACCGGACACGTCACAACCTCATACCCCCATTCATCCACCATCTTCCCTCCTGTCGCTGCCTGATGTCTCCGATCCGCCGCCTCCAACGCCCCAAACAAGCCCTCATTCCCACGACTTGCTTGCTTCGACTCATCGTAGAGATACTCATCCTCATCTCGTATATCCCTCTCTTGTCTGTAGCCCCTACTTCTACCTCCACGTCCTGCAAATTCTCCTTCCCCGTTTCTTCCTAGATCGGCGTCCGCCCCACCGACTAGTCTCTCCCCGCGCTCCCCTTCTTCCTGCGATACGAGCGCTTGTACGCGCCCTACACGCCCGTCACGTAGCCGCACTTTTACGCCACGCGGATGGTCGCCGCGCGTAAGTAGCTCAGCGACGATACCCGCGGCAGTGCGGCCGGTGGGTTGGTCTTGTTTCAGGATGATGGAAACTGGGGTTGAGGGGTAGATTGCAGAAAATGAGGGGACGGGGCGGGACTCGTTTGGGTCTCTGTACGGAGGGCGTGGGAAATGTCCATGTCCACGTCCACGACCACGGCCGCGATCTTGAAAGTCACCACGGCCTCGACCACGACCACGTCCATCGCTGCGGCCGCGCCCTTGGCCTCGATACGAAGAATCTTGATCTTGGCCTCGAACTCTCCCACGGCCACGAGCGGGGCCATCTCCTCGGCCTCGGCCTCGGCCGGGGGTGGTGTGTTGTGATGCCGCGTCCATGCGTGTGTAAAAGTTCCCCGTGAGACGCCTCGACTGTAATAAACTTGGTCTCGCGTCAAGACTCGAATATTTCCTTATTCCCAACCCTAGCTCTTTCACACAAATTCGATTTTGCAAGTTGTTGCTTCGGAGCAGCAGAGCGTGGAAATTGCTCACGGGAAAAAGATAAAAAATGAGGGAAAATGAACTTGGGGATGTATGGGTAGATCGGCAGAGTGAGTATGTAGAGAAGAGAAGGGGGAAGATTGATTCAGTAGGCTCTTGAGAAACGAAAAGTTGCCTTAGCTATAGATGATTACGTCATCGGGACTTTGATTCACCACACAAGAGGTCATGGAGTGCTTTTTTTGCTTTGGTTTCCATGCTTTTGAGATCATTTCAGACTTGAAGATGGCCGAGAATCATGCTCACTTGCACTGCAGCACTCGTCAAGGCAAATCATCTCATTAAATGCTCTTTATATTCGCACGAAGCTAGCAATATCCCTGACGCCCAGCAAATGCATAAACGAACGTGCTCGCGCTACGAATTCCAAATGCCAGTGTGAATCGTCTTGCCAACTCTAATATGCTGCGAGGGCTTTCTATGTGGGCTTGCTCGCCGCGCCCGTCGATCCAACGCCATGCGAAGAAGATCCGGAAGATGTGATATGGACACGAAAGGAGAAGTATGTCGAAACAGAACGTATGGACAGCTTTAGAACGGGAAGCCACCAGGAGGTCCGCCTCTTCGCTGGCCGCCCGGCATTCCACCGGGCATGCCGCCCATGCCGCCAAAGGGGCTGCCTCCACCGCCGGTGCTGAAGTGGAAACCTCCGCCGCCACCGCGACCACCGCCCATTCCTCCCATGCCGCCGCCGCCCATGCCGCCGAACATTTGCATGACTATTCATCATATTAGTACGATATTGCAGCAGTAGAATTTGCTAGACTCACGAATCTCAGGATCAATACCGCCACCCATACCGCCCATGCCACCGCCTCCGCCAAACATGTCGGACGGGTCAATTAGATCCTCACCCGAGTCATATCGCGCACGCTTTTGCGAATCACTCAGCGTCTCGTGTGCTTCTTGGATCTCCTTGAACCTGTCTGCAGCCTCTTCGTCGCCGGGGTTCTTGTCGGGGTGGTGTACAATGGCCAGCTTGCGGTATGCCTTCTTGATTTCGGTCTCTGTGCAGTCCTTCTCGAGCCCGAGAATCTTGTAGTAGTCCTTCCTCTTGCTCTTCTTCAGCTCCAGCTCGGCGTCGCGGATCTCCTTTGCGAGACCGGGCTCGGCGGGGTTGGCCTCGTGCATTGCCTTGAGCTCGCGGACTGCCTCTTCCCAGTTGCCCGACTCGCCCAGCGCCTTTGCCCGCGTCTTCCGTGCCTTGGTGTAGCTGGGGTCGAGCTCGAGGGCCTTGTCGCAGTCGGCGACCGCGGCTTTCCACTGCTTCAGCCGCGAGTTGCAGAGTGCTCGGTTTTGCAGAATCTTTGAGTTTGTGTTCTTGTTCGACGGGTCGACGGCGAGCGCCTGGGTGTATGTGTCCACGGCCTCCTGGTACCGGCCAGCCTTGAACGACGCATTGCCGTCCGACTTCATCCGCTCCAGCTTCTGCACCATCCGCAGATACTTGACGGCGGCCTTGAAGTCGGGGTCGCAGCTGAGTGCCTGCCTAAAGTGCTGCATCGCCTTGTCGTTCTCGCCCTGTGCGTAGAGGATGCGGCCGCGCAGGACCAGCGCATCGGGGTCCTGGTTGTTGTTCCGCAGTATCGACATGACGACGTTCTGGGCCTCGCCGAGGGCATTGGGGTTGCCCATGCGCAGGTGGGCCTCGCCACGCATCAGCTGCCACTTCCGCGGCTTGTCCACGCCCACGCCGAGCCCGCGCTCAGCCTCGTTCAGCGCATATATCACCATCGAGCCGGAGCCGTTCTCTTTCTGCGACGTCTCCTCGGCGGTCCGCAGGTGCTTCTGCATCGTCAGGGCCGGCTGCATGTCCTTGGCGGTCGCGCTGATCCGGTTGTAGACCTGCACCGCCTCGTCTGGCCGCCCGAGGCTGGTGTACACTCGCCCCAGCCGCAGCAGGATCTTCATGTTGTCGGGGTCGAGCTCGTCGGCCGTCTTGCAGTCCTCGAGCGCCTCGTAGAAGCGGTTCGCGGAGATGTAGGCGGCGGCGCGGTTGGAGTAGTAGGTGGCATTCTTGGGGTCGGCCTCGATTGCTGCGGTCTGGTTAGCCCGGGTGTCTGCGTAGCACAGTGTCACAGCGCACCTCGCGAGTACTCCTTGATGGCGGCCGGGTAGTCCTTGATCTTGAAGAACTTGTTGCCCGCCGCCTTGTACTCCTCGGCGTCAATCGTGGGGACCTCGGCGGGCGGGGTGGCGGCGGCCTCGGGGGTGGCGGCGTAGTTGGTCCCCTGCGGCGGCGGGCTCGTGGTATATCTATGCGGGGGCGGTGCCGGGCGGCTGTCGTCGTGGCCGTTGACGCCGTTCGCCTTGGGGGCCTGCTGTGCCGCGGGGCTCGAGGGCGCGGGCGACGACGAGGCCTCGCGGTCAATGTCCATGGGCGTGGGCGTGGGCTGGTCGGCCATCTGCGACATGGCGGAGAAGCGCTTCCGCTGCTCGGGCGGCAGGTTCAGCGGGTGGGAGTCGTCGTCGTACTTGGACGAGCGGCGCGACGAGTAGGAGCTGGAGCGGCGGGTGCTAGTGCGCTGCTCCCGTTCTCGCACACGTGAGTGCGACGACTTGTCGGGCGACGAGGGAGGGGTGCCCTGGTTGCTGCTGTGCGAGGGACTGGGCGGCGCGAGGTTGGGCACCGTGTGGTGTTTGGACTTCTTGGACGACGATTTCGTGAAGAGGGAGGGAAGAACCATGGGGGCGGCCTGCAGCAGAATAGCGGGAGCGGCCTTTGTGTAGCGGAATTTGGTTCGCTGCAGTCACTTTTGGTTGAGAATCGGCACCGGTCAAAAAGTTCGACAACCCAAAAAATGTTGCTAGAAGCTTCTACGGGCGAGGGTACGCCCGCTAAAGAGGAGCAGGGAAGGCTGGCTATGGCGCAGGTAATTGCTGCGGCTCTGCCAATCAGCGCGGATTGCGCCCGGACGCCCTCGGTTTTTGTAGCGAGGGATTGGGGAGTGGGTCGAGGGGAGGTTGAATTATGCGTTGACTAGGAACATCATCTCAGCTTGTCAAACAAAGACAGCCTGTCATTCTATGCTCTTATTGTCGCGCCCGGAGAAGGACTGCCTCGCCGCGACTCAGTCCGCAGCAATTCACGAGGCTGGGAGCTGCAGTCTCGACACCTCGCCAGCAACAACATGCATAAACAGCGCACCGTCTTTCCACTCCCAACGCTCATCGTCATCGCTGCGCTGTGTTGTCGTTCTTCGCCCCCAGCCTCTTGTTTGTGCGCCAATGTAAAACAGCCTTTGTTTGCGGGTGCAGGCAAAGGCTCACTTGGCTGCATGGTGTCTTTGTGGCTCTACGATGTGTGATTCGATGTACATTTCCGCAGATTTTTTGTCCAAGGTTGATTGGCAGTACGTCTGCGGTCGAGTGCGAGTGACACCTGTGCAGCTTTGCGGGATCGGAAGGAGAATTACCGGATGCAGCAATTCGGATTTGTGGGTAGCCAATCAGCAGTCGCGAGCTTGTACAGTCCAGGAACGGCTGCTACTATTCGCTAATCAACAATACTGATAATACAAGCCCAGCGATTTCAGAAAAGATGGGGGTCTTGGACAAGATATCCCCGCCTCTCTCAATTTTGACATCTTGGAATATCGAAAGCTAAACCAATTCGCTTCCACATATACATCCAGCATTTCTCTGCGTTATGCATGCGAGCCACGATTCCAGAAGAAATCATTGCCCCTTCAAATACCATTCTATAGTCGAGTGCCTGTGAGCGATCTCAAGCTGGTTCTTCTTGTTGTTTACACTCATCCTCAGCTCGAGGAGCGCTTCCTTTAATCAGAACTTGTTCGACTCCTGCTGATATGCTGTATCGTCATCTTCCCCGACACATTGGAAGCGAACCACACCTTCGAACAAACGTTCAATTGTCACACGCTTGACAAGTGTAGCAGCAGACTCGAATGTAATCGAACACAGTCTGATCAGAAAGATTACCACAGACTCGGCAAAATAGCTCCTTGGAAAGGTTGGTCATGGTCGGACCTGGGCTGCACTGGACTTGTGAGGCGGGTGCCCAGCACAACACTGTCTTCAGACACATTCTTGGCCTGAGCTGTGCGAAGATCCCGCAGGTCTTCGCAGTGTCTATTAGTATTGCCGCTTGATGCGCCGCACCAGCTGATGCAGTTTCGTGTCGCTAGGTGTGGGTGGATGTACACAATCTAGGTAGCATGAACTGCAATCTAGTGGCATCCACTTTGAAAATGTTAAACCCGTCCGCTCCCAAGATCTAATCGCGTCAACAATTAGGAACCTCGGGGCTCTGTTGGGACTGACCGTGATGTGGTACGGCACGACATGGATCAGAAGTACCGATTTTGTACAACGTCATGGAACTGCGTGGAGGCGTAGCAAGCAATGCCGTGATGTTCTAGCATTTGGCCCCAAAGCGCATGGTTCAGAGGCTTTGAGTGGTTCTGCGGCGTTGGCCAATAAGCCCCTCTCTCGCTGTATCCAATATCGCCCCATATTCCTCCTTCTGTACTGTCAGGCGCACTAGGCCCATGTTCGCATTGCGAAATGTCCTCCTCACAGCCTCGAACGCAATATGCTCCAACCATGGGGCGAAGCACTGCGGCGAGGGCACCGGAGACTTACACGGGTATCATAAAGCCGGTTGCATGTGCGGTAGGCGCCGCAGTCAATTATAGTCGTCGACGTTTTACCGGCTGAGCCGCATCCGTGCTGCGGCCCGCGAACACCTGGGGCAGCAGTTCACCAGTGCTTATAAGGCCTATACCGATCACTATACAGCGAGCTCAGTACTCTAAGATGCCAGTCATTTGCGCCTTGAGCAATGCAACTTGTGCAGAACAATACCAAACGTCTTCAACTCTTTCCACCGTTCGTGATCAAACAGACTCGACCAATGCAAGCGCAGCGGCACAGCCACAAGTTGTCCTCTGGCGAAAGCTAGCAATTGGATTCTTGGTCGGCTGCGTTGTTGTTACTCTTCTCGCAGCCATTGCCTGGTTCTATGCTCGGCGGTCGTCCAAACGCCGTGCGCTGGTTGAGGACAAGACGACCAACGCTGCATCGACCGCAAAAAGTGGTGAACGTGAGTGACCGAATCAGAGCCCACGAAGACGAATGGAAGCTTACACCACACAGTCAGCAAGCTCATACCATATGCGCCGAGCACACCACATCTGAAGAAGATCTCGGAAGCGTCGGTTTCCTGCTACTCTTACGCGGTGCAGTCGGATAGGGATGATCTCAACTCCCCAATGAGCTGCAGCACTCCTGGGTGGCTGACCAGCCCATTGACGTTGCCTGAGCTGCCGGCAAAGGATCACATCGACTACAAAAACATGGCTTGCGCATCACCAACATACCCGACGCCAATAATGGCGAGTCCTTACTCGCCCTCTGTGATATCGCCGCAATTTTCGAGGTCGTCTTGCTTCACCGTATTTGAGGAGCATATGGCGCCAGGTCCACAGCGGGCGGTATCCCAGAGAGACAGAACGAGCATGCGCTCTTCGTCAGCATTGGTATTAGACAGGAACCGAAGAGAGTCGCGCGGCGAAGGATTTGTACCAGCGCGCATTGTCGAAGATCCTGAAAGGGCCCTGGAAGCAAGAGACTGCTGTAATAAAGCCTAGCATGCGCATAATGCTGTGCTCTAGATAATGGTAATTGCACATCATCTGTCACCAGATTGGTACACGTGTTGACTCCATTCGCTGTGCTCTTTGATCGTTGTAGCGCATCTGGCGAATCTGATGCGAACGCACAGGCGAGTGGCTGTCTCTGCTTGCTGTTTTGGAAGCATGGTCGGATGATTGCAGCATTGTCTGTGTTGGATCGCCGGTCAGCCAGATCCCCGCATCGTCATTGCCTAACGAGGCGGGCCCGTGCTCCCTTGCTACAGCTTCCCCAACCCCAGAACTATCGCGACTCTACTCCACACTACGCACGCCACTCAAACTATAAGAATAGCCCGCGCACTACGTTATACCCCCAGCTTTTGCAACAGGTATTAGTGTGACGACAGCGTACTGCAGTCTTGCTGTGCTTCGTGTCTGGGCATTCACCCATCTGACAGCCACAGCTGCGACTTCCTCACTTACCTCGTGCAAGTATCCAGGACTACATCTGGCCCTAACAGATCCTACGCGCTCACAAACCGCAACCGCCAGTATGGGGCTCTCGTACAACGTGTACCTCAACTCCGCCAAGATCTACGGCTGCAAGAACTGCAAGACACACCTCTCCAACCACGAAGACATCATCAGCCGGGTCAGTCATTGCGTACAACGTCTGCTACAGTGCAATCAGCTAATCGACCCAGAACTTCCGCGGCCAACACGGCAAGGCATATCTCTTCGACAACGTCGTCAACGTCACCGAGTCGGAGCCCAACGAGCGCAACATGACCACCGGCCGCCACATTGTGCGCGATATCCACTGCAGACAATGCAAGGAGACGGTAGGCTGGAAGTACGATAAGGCTTACGAGGCCAGCGAGAAGTACAAGGAGGGCAAGTTCATCCTCGAGGGCGAGCTGCTGTGCACAGTAACGTGAGGGCAACCAAGTACGGGTGTTTCGGATCTGCATCCCGAAGGCGTTTTTTTTTATTTGTATGGAGTCGCTTGGATACAAGGTCATTTCTATGGCTTACGCGACACGGCGGCGTTTGGGCAGGATATGGGACGCCGATCTGCTCCGGTACGTTGCGATCGAGCATTTTCTCCTTAGTTTCTACTCGCAGACCTGCAGGGTCTTGGAGATGTCCAATGCAAATATCGCATGTATCAGCCCAAACGGCACGGGAAGCCGGGGCCGGATGCTGCTACCGCGAAAGATTCGGGCTCAATCATACCGACAGCCGCTTGTGGATGCGAAACTGACTGTGTCGCCAGGAGTTGTATACACCTAGCACATCTACAATCTAGCTATTACCATGCAACGAATCAAATCTCCGGGATGCAGCCTACTTACTTTGGCCGATGACAGCTACCCCACCTCATTGGACCTCGGCGGGGTCATGGAGCTCTTCCGTAAATCGGGTGTGCATCATCAGGTATCGGACCCAGGGCAACAATTGGATGTCTCCACTTGCATCCCAGTGACTCTTCTGTTCAAAACTGCGACCTGCCCTCCCAGCACCTAGGTACAGATTGTGATACACATCATTCATCATGGGCAACGATACCATGAAAGCTGTAGTCTTTAAAGGCCCGGGCAAGGTCGTCATCGAGAACCGACCTGTACCAAAGATCAAGGATCAGACTGACATCATTGTCAAAGTCGAGAAGGTGCCCAACGGATATGATTCTCGCCTTGTTGACCACGACTAACATCTGGCAGACAGCACTATGCGGAAGGTATGCACGCAACTCAGCCAACTCAGCATCGCCTAGTCTAATATATGTACAGCGAGCTCCACGTCTACCGCGGCCACCAACCCTCTGGTACAGACTTCATCATGGGCCACGAATTCACTGGCCATGTGCATGAAGTCGGGTCGGATGTAAAGAAGCTCAAAGTCGGCGATCAGGTGGTTTCGCCCTTCACCACGTCATGCGGCGAGTGTTTCTACTGTACCCGCGGCTTCTCGTCCCGATGCGAAAAGGTTCTGCTCTTTGGTAGTGGTCCGCTTGATGGCGCGCAGGCGGAGTATGTGCGCGTGCCACTCGCAGATTCGACGGCTGTTAAGGCACCGGAGGGAGTCAGTGATGATGCTTTGGTGCTGATGGCCGACATCTTCCCTACCGGTACGTTCTGTCATGAATACCTTCAACGTCTCCTTTCAACACGCTTCTCAGCTCAATTACGAGACATATACCACAAGATACAAATCTAACGCCACCCAGGCATGTTCGCTGCCAAGAACGGCTTCAAGCACTCAACCCCCGAGGAAATCAAAGACAGTGTCGTCGTTCTAATCGGCTGTGGCCCCGTGGCCCTGTGCGCCCTCTGCAACATCACCGACTACAAGCCCCGCGCCATCCTCGCCGTCGACTCTGTTCCTTCCCGCCTCGAACTAGCGCGCTCCCTCGGCGCCGAGCCCTGGAACTTCCAGACCGACCGCGCAGGCCTCGACGCGCGCGTCAAGGAACTCACTAATGGTCGGGGTGCCGACATCATCGTCGAAGTCGTCGGCCTATCACCCGCCCTCCGCATGGGCTTTGAGCTTGTCAGGCCATGGGGCGTCATTAGCAGCGTGGGCGTGCACAATGGTGAGATTCCATGGACGGGCAACGAGGCGTATGGCAAGAATCTGAGGGTGCAGATGGGGAGATGTCCGGTCAGGAGTGTGTTTGAGGAGGCCATGGAGAGTCTGAAGCGGCATCAGAGCAAGCTGGGGTTCATGGCGGACAAGGTCATGCCATTGACCGAGGCAGTGGAGGGATATGACTTGTTTGACAAGATGAAGGTGCAAAAGGTGGTATTTGAGGCGCAGAAGTAGGCTGGAAAGGACGTGGGGGAGTGCGGCGTTCGTAGAAGCGTTGGTCAAGGGTTGGTCGAGGATTGACGTTTGTCGAGGGCGTTGGCTGTTGCTTGCAGTGCAATCGAGTATCATTGTTGTCTAGTCACTCGTCATGACTGCTGAGTCTGCCCTGTGCATTGGTGGGGTGTTCCCGCGCGGATGGGGCGCCAATAGACGACGACGACCAGCTGGACGTGGCGACGCGGACAGGCAGTGGCCGTATGCACAGTGATTGTTTGGCGGATAGGTGCATGTGCAGCAGCATGACACGAGGCCAATCTAATGTCCGCGCCCCCGAGAGCTCTTGCCAAACGCATTCTTCCATGCTTTCAATGCGGCAAGGCTGGCTGTCTCGCTAAGACAACTGCGACCTGTCGACTGCCTGCCGTCGTAAATATTCCGCTCCATCCAGCGTCTTGACCTCTGTCTCTCTGCCTGCACACCTCACACAGCTCTCCACACGCCCGGCCGCCTCTCTCTCTCTCTTCACGCC
>QVXC01000358.1:0-34228 GCA_003501895.1 Phaeosphaeria sp. A1 3.1a
TAGAATGCTAGATAAAAGTTTTAGGAATTTATTAGTATGTGGTTGTTGAGATATTCAAGTACATATTGTGCGAATTTGGGTGGATTTTGGGGTGGGCGACTCGCTTGCGTGGGCGGCTCGCTTATCCAACACGTTATAAATTTCTCCGGTCCATCATCCAGCTACGTACACGGTTTCTGACCTTTCTAGACTTGCTTGCACCGCCTCATATCATGTGTCCATTTCTGTGTTTCCCAATTTATCGTCCTCGGTAAGTGAACAACCCCAAATCCTACACCTACCCCGGCCCCGCTGTCTGGAACGGACAGTGAATCTGAGCATAGAGGTCGCACTGGTCAAGTGAAGTGATTGATCGATCCCTTCTACGCCCCAACTTCTGCTCATCTCATTCATGTCAGTGGACGCAGCGAATAATTCGATGGATTGAACACTCAGTCTTGGATCTTCGCTATTAGGGATCCACGGCTTCTACCCAAGCAGACTCGAGCGTCACGTTCAATACTACACTATGACGTCGTTGGCTTGTGAACTTGCTGCTTTCGTGCGCAGCGGGACGCTTCAAGATTTTTTGACATACTTTCATAGTGCGTGATGGTGGCTGTACTAAGCTGGGCTCGTGTCATGATGCGGTCGCTCGTCAGTGCACATTGTGTGAGGTCTCAATTTGATCCACGCAAGATTGCGATACATAGCAAAATTCTGCAGAGGTCCTATTATGGCTTTTGAGCACTGGAAGTGATATGTTTATGTTGTTGAATCAGTGTTTGCGAGAACCGCGCATCAGCGCGGTTCTCGGTTCATTAGCTGTTGCACCACACAGTCACTTGACGACCTCGCGCAATAAGAATTTTCCTGGGCCCAGGCCAATGCAAGTTGTATTTGATATAGATACTGAGAAGAGAAAATCGTCGCGTGCCTGCCGAAGAGGCACTGCGACAAGTCGGAGGTCGACTCCTGCGCTCCATCATCACTACCACCACACGACACCACTTCACTTCGATACCTAGATTTACTGTCCGTTCCAGACAGCGGGGCCGGGGTAGGTGTAGGATTTGGGGTTGTTCCACTATCGAGGGAATGAATCAGCGATACGTTCATTGATGTGCAGGCATAGGTCACTTACCTTGTTGAATGCAATGCCAGGGTCGTTAGTCTTGTACGCGCCGGGGAACTTGACAGTAGGGCTAAGCTTTCCAGTGCCGCTGGACTCAATCTTGAGCTGGAAGCACTCGATGTAGAACTGCGCCTTGCCGACGTGACCCTCGTGGAGGCCAATGTGCTCAACGCGGACGAGGTACTCGCCGGCGGGGATGCTCTGCTGAATCTTCCACTCGAGCCTGTCCTTCTGCCAGTTGGCCCAGGCTGTGTCGACGCCGGGCTGGCTGGGGTTGCTGAGGCCGCTCTGCATGACCTTGGTCCAGTCGCCGGAGCCGTCGTAGGACTTGACGTCGCCGGGCGCCTTGGAGACGTAGACGAAGCCTGGGCCGGGGTGCTCGATGAACTCGTTGTTGAAGAGCTTGAAGCCGATTGTGTCACCAGCCTTGACAGTGTAAGTGGCGGTGCTGCCGGGCTGAGCTCCCTTGTTGCAGCGAAGGTCGTTGCTGTTCACGATGTCGTTGGTGAAAGCTGGGTTGTACGAGTTGCTGTTCTTGCGGGTGTACGCATACTCGCCACCAACGGATTGTCCGTTGACGATGAGGCGGTTGAAGATGTAGTGCGCGTTGGCACCGAGGGGTGCCAGCAAGGCGAGAAGAGCAACTGCCTTGACCATGGTGAAGGATCTGTAGAAACGAAGCAAATAGAAGTGAACGAAAGCGAATGAACGAATCAAGTGTCTTGCACTGTGATGATTCTTTTCGATGCGACGCTCACGATACTTATACAAATCAGACTTATACGCCGCGCCACCAACACCATTGCCATTGGAGGGAGATCCCCTTCATTTCGTCAGACGTTTCCTCTAGATTCATTCTCCGATTCATTTGCATAGAACACCCCTCCCACGCCTGTATTGTCATGTTTCCCATGTCTTCCACTCACGCTCGCTAGCCTATGCTTGGTATCTCTTCAGCATATTCAAGGACTGGGTGGAGTCCCCAACCAAACGCCGAAACTGTTCTAAGCGACGGCCAAGAACTCGGACAAAAGACCATTTGATTGCTTCCGCTGTGCGCCAAGATCCGGGGAGCGTCAGACCAGCCAAACAAGCCGTCAGGTGTTTCACGTTCCGAATTTATGCTTAATCTATCACGTACGACTAAGGCCCGATTTGGCTTGTCCTATTACCACCCCTGGCGTTAAGGCGACAGCGCAATGCATTTCCAGAGAAATGTGGGTTGTCGGCAACGAAAATGGCAGTGTGTTGGTCATGTTACAATGGCCATATTGGTACCAAGCGATCTAAGTCGGTCGATTGGTGGATCCCGATCGCTTTTTCCATGGCATTGATCAACATTCCGATGCAGAGGTACACCCGAACTGTGCGCCTCAAACACGATTTTCGCCGCATTGCTCATACTGTAAAAAAAAGCCCACCCAGCTTGGACAATCATTGCTTCGAGATCCTCCGTCCCCTAAAGAAGAGTTCTTACGTTCGCACACGTCCGCTTGAAGTGATCGTGCAGAGCAAGCCAGAGCAAGTCTGTTATGCTCTCAGTGACCAACCACCAGCAGTCTGCCCAAGAACCGGCCTCGAAGTAATATATGATCCTCGAAAACTTTTCGACTGCCGACAATCATGCATGCGCAGCGTGACACAACTCGCTGTAAAAGCAACATCACCATGTCATCGGCGCTCAGCCCAGCCATCCTTGCTTGTGGCCCCGTTCTCGTTTCGGCACGAGTCAAACAAGCAATAACCAATACGCTTTCGCGGAACTGATGTGTTCCAAACATTCTAGATCTCGCTTCTAGCCGACTGGTGGGATTCCGTTGGCGGCTGTAAATCGCATCAGCACGTCCGCTTTCCGCACTATAATCACGGCACAGGTAGCCCACAGTGCGGTGGGGCTGCACTCCCCGATTTCACCGCAACTCATTTGGCTAGCTTGGCGGTGATATGCGTGTTGAGCAGATGGCGTTGGCATTGGTGTTCTTGCATCATGGTGTGTAAGCAAGTAGGGCTGGACGTCGGTTGGGCATGTTGAGGAGCGGAAGGGAGTGGAGAACGTGGACGAGGCTGTCAAGATCCGAGCTCCTTCTGTATGCGCAGCAATGTTTCAATCTCCCTTTTCGAGCGTGGTGAATGGAATGATCAAGTGTTGATGACACCTCTTCCGAGCCACCTCATCTGTTTCTCCCACCTGGCGCGATACAGAAAGTGAGAACACCTTCATCACTGCACTTTATTGAATTTCCTATCTGCGCAGACTGAAGCTCTAGCTTGTGACAATGATGACCCTCATCTATCTAGACCTCAGGCAGAGGCTTATTTCATCATCTCCAGGCCTTGAAGACTGTGAGAACAAGCGATTACTTGCCCGGCTCCTGCCATTCACGAAAAGAATCAATGGCCTCATATCTGGCCCAGTTGAACAAAAGTAGCCCATGGTATCGAAGCTGGTCGTTCTTTTCGCAACCTTCTTCTCGAGCAGGTCTCTTGAAGCCCCTGACCAACAATGGCACAAACTCAGAAGCACTGCCGCTCAAGTTTTTCCGAAACACTGTCATCTCAACAACAACCTTCATGGAGTGCGTCAAATAGAGGATACGCGTCAATGCGTTGAAACCGAATGGTATATTTCAATATACCTGAGAGAGCAAGGTCACACAATGGTGGTCTCGTTCACGAAGCTGAAAATAGCATTTCGCTCTACTTACACGGCTTTGTGCAGATCGATGCTGGCTCACTGACATACAGCAGAATAGTGGTACGTTCACCGCAGACTGGGTTCGAGTCTCACAATCCCTTTCCCACCCAGTCTCGAGAAGGAACGCAGCCTCGCGGCTGAAGTCGGGAAACAACCGTCGATATGTACATGTAACAATCGTGTAAGGAATCCGGGATTGTTTCAGTCGACACACGCCAACAAGAATCCCAGAAGAACCGGAGTCCAGTGCCACCATGGCGTGCACCGACAACATTCCACACGCCTCGTCCCCTGCTGTAACATACGAACCGCTCTCGACGACCTAGAATCACGGTATGCACGCCGAGAACTCTGCCAGAATATGTTTTCACACTGGGTGTCAATGCAACGTAGGATACAAGCGGTAGGCAGAGCGGAATGAACTGTATTGGAAACGAACATAAATATGTGGGTCACGTATCCGCGATCACCGGGTGCATTTCTTTCCTGTTCTCGTCGCTCATAGACTCGACCAGTAATTGGCCGCGTTCACATCAGAGTAGTTCGTGAATTAATCAAGAGCTAGCTCCGTGAGCGAGCCATGCGCCATGTTACTAGCGACGCCGGTATTATCCACATCCGTTTGTATTGTGCTCACGTGAGTGAAATCCAATCCACTGATTGACCAGCTAGACTGTGAGAACTCCGCCAAAGAACGACGCCCTTGGTCTGTCAAGCTTTCCCCTATCATGCGAGGTTTGAAAATACCATTTCTGGAGTATGCCCCAGAATCTGGCAATGATTCAGCGACGATTCAGCAACGGGCCCAGATCTGGTCCCACGTACGCCGTTGGCCTGTGCTCCATTGTATTGATCTTGGTCCCTTGTAGTTGAATTTCAGTCTGGAGGTTCAACTTAGGTATAGTCGGGTCTGATGCTGTAGCGAAGAGACTTAGTAGATGCGGAGCCCGTGTTCGCGCTTGAATCATTGGGGAGGGCGGCGATGTGGTCCACAAGGAAAGATCACAAGAGGACGAGATGATGCAAACGATCGGCCTGCTCGGAGAGGACTCTATTGAAAGTGCTACCATCAAAAGATGTGAGTTCTGACGGCGCAACTGTGCGAACGCTGTGGCTGTTTCAGGACCATAGAAAGACTTTAGCCAACCCAATAGCAAAACCTGGCATCCACACCTCATAGATGTACCGGCCAGTCCCGGCAGCACACCTGTGTTTGATGTATCTGATTCCCAACATCAGCATTTCTAAAGCCGTAGCTGCGGAAGGTAGATGTTGCATCTACGAGTATAGACGCGAAACGCAAGAAGGACTGCAGCTGATCTAGGAATGAGATGAGTACGAATTCACACAGTACAGCGACCATGACGGACTAAAAAACTTCACAGACAAGGTACATTACCTCATGCTCTGAAGCAACATAATTTTCGAAATATCCTTCAGCTCGCAGCAAAATAAGTTGAGAAAACTGCGACCTCGAAAGGTCGGACGCAAAACGCCGTTCTACGACCCTAAATAAGAATGAAGAGTAAATTTAATCGCACTCCTTGTCGTGCTTTGCATGGACAGCTAAGTGATACTGGAGCACCGCAAGGCACGTCGTCCAACGCGATGCAACGCTTCCCTGATGGCTCTGAAGACCAGGATTTCTCGCAAGGGGACACAGCGGTCCGCGAGCCTGTCCGAATCTAAAGATTGTAGATAGTGGTGAACGAGATTGACGGATCTGGACTCGCTGGGGAGACAGCTCAGTGCAAGAGTGAAAGTAAGAGTAAGAGAAACTGCGTTGAAAACAGACCTGTTGAGAAGTAAACACTGTGTGGCTGATCTTGTAGTGAGCTTTGGATGTCATGTTATTTGTTTCGTTCCCTGATTCGTGACGTCGCATGACGCCGCGTAAGTTCGAAGTATCGCGCAGTCAACCACGGGGCTAAGTAGCTATCTTCAGTGCATCATGTCATGATACTCGGCAGTACCTGGAGCGCCAACCGAAGGAACATCACGAAAGCGCGCTGTTTCAGGTCAGAAAGTCATGCAAGCTTGTGTACTCCTGTACTGACATGGAGGTTTTCCAGTGTCCGAAACCGAGCTCGCTTCCTCTATCAAAAAAGACCGCAGCCCAGTATGGCCTTCGAAGCCAAGGACTCTGGGAGATTGGGCGCTTGCTTTGGGTGCTCGGCTTACACCGCATGCTCTCTTGCTGCTCCTGCCTATAGGTTCTATTGGTACGTTGATTGCGAGCTCTAATTCCGCGCTTTATAGAATCCATATAACAAATGCTTACTGAAACATCACAGGTCTGGGTATAGCGGTACTCCATTACAATGGTAAAGCGAAATCCAGTGGGGGCGATCTCATACGTCAGACTATGGCAGGTACAACCACATTATGGCCGATTCTCTTCGCTGTAGTACTGGGTCCAGCTTTGAACGCAGCAGCAGCAGTATACCAGGCTGAGCGAGGCGTGAAACTTGGGGTAAGTCCACCATCCACACTGATGTTTGGCATTGTTGAAACATGTACAAGGTTCTCGAAATGCTTTCCACAAGCCAGACAATTGTAAGCACACTTCAGGGCTGTTTTAACCTTCATATAGCCAGTGTCTGGCCATTGTTACTCATACTCACTTGGTCGTTGAGTCCTATTGGTGGACAAAGCGCACTTCGTGCTCTCGAAGTCAGATCCAACACTGCCACGTCAGAAGACCAGCTGATGAGCTTCCCGAACAATAGGCCCTCAGCTTACGTCGACATGGTAGCTATGGAACGAAGCAACAAAAAGATCTTCGGCGCGCCTTTACCTTCAGCATATCGAATGCTCGTAGGCGCTTCATTCGCTGCCCAGGTCATGACTTTATTGCAGGCCAACGAAACAAGCGCAGAATTTGTGCACGCACTCACAAACTTTGGCGGAATTGCAGAGGCCGTCAAATCAATGCAGAGAGATCTCTGACGCAATTTGCGCATTCCGTTCATTCATACGCTACCAACGTATCCTAAAGAAGGAAATGAGTGGATATCTGTGCCTTCGGGTAAGATCCCCAAATACTCGTCATTCATTGGGGTACCTTTAAAGGGGTTCCTCACTAGAGAACAGGCCAACACTACGTTCATCATCCAGATGAACTATCAGGCTTTAAAAGTAGGAACATCCCAAATTTGGAACTGACATGGAGCTAATTAGAGCCCAGTGTCAGCTTTGGACGAGTCTGGCGCCTTGGATCAGTAAGCACAACAACAGCCTCGTGATGCACAACTACTGAAGAAGCCGGGTAGCCACTCGCTTTTGGCCCGACCTTGTTTTTGATCCGGAAACGGAAAAATCAGGGCACCTACCAGAATGGCAACAAAGTACATGAATCGATAGTGCCGGATGGTCTAAGTCACTGGAAGAACCTTCGCGCAAAATGTCTCTTGCTTTCATTTCGAGACAAAACGTAACACTTTGCGAGATAGTCTCAGAGTATGTAGATTTGGTTGTCGAATGCTCTAGAACGACCCGGAACGGCGACCTTGCGTGTTCCATAACCAAAATGCTCACGACTCCTGGGATGGAACATCGAGGAAATCTCACCGCTTTGGAATATGGACGCAACGGCCAGATTCGCGGAAACATACCTTCTGCCGCTCCACTCCAAAGACTACAGACTACGGTCATGGAAAAATGGCTCTTGGATCCGTCTGCCATGTTCACTGGGGGTGCTTGGGGAAGACAGTACTTGGGTCTGCCACTTCATGTCTTTTCGGATCGACTTGCAGCAGTGCTCAATACCAATCTTCTGGCCGCCACAAATATGAGCAATTTCGCGGACAGCGGTTCCCAAGCTGTGGACCAAAAGACGTACCGCAACTTACATTGGACCAGCACGACCGGCACATGGACAACATTCACTGCGCCGGTGTATCAATCAATATGGTGTGGTTCTCGTTTTACTTTATTTCGGCCGTCGTTATGCTGCTCTTCGTCATAGCGAACGTTGTTTTCCGTGGCCTGATTCAAGCACCGGACTTCTTTGGCAGCATCTCAGCACTGACGAGAGACTTGATCTTCTTTGATGCACCGACACCGGCGAGTGGTATGGATGGGACGGAGCGAGCAAAACTGTTGCAGGATAGAATGGTAATGGTTTTCAGGAAGTGGCACCGAATAATGCCGTTGGGCGCATTGCTTACAGTGACAACGAGGGCATGGTGCGGTTGCAGAAGGATAGGACGTATGACTAGCAGTGCATCTGCCTGCATCGCCACACAATGCTCAAAATTGGGCTTTAGTTTTACTCCGTGCTGTGCGATACCTACCTAGTTCAGTGGTTGGCAATCTACTCGTACTTGGCAAGACATGTTCATCCTAACAGCTCATGAAATTCACGGCCGTGTGAGTGTTCGATGGAGGATTTTGATCAAATTCTTGACAAGTCGGTGATCTCATAGCTACTGATAAGCCTCGTGAAGGGCACAAAGTAGAGTAGGATATGTCGGCAGGACAAGTACTGCGCTGTTGAGATACGAAGGGCTTTTCTTGGCCTTATATTCACTTGCGGGCACGCAAATGTAATATTGCAAGCAAGTGGTGCCAGGGCAGTAAGAATTGATCTGATGTCCTGGTCATAACATAGACTGACACCACATACGTCATGCCACTTCGATGCACCCCCTCAATTACGAAGGCAGACCATGATCTCAGCTGCGTGGCCGCGCGCTTCCATGTCTCAGTAGTCGTTGCGTTCCCCATCGCTAAATCCGGCCCGCAATGCCTGTCCATCTCATTAACCCCACCGCTGCCCATAACAAACGCACAGCTTGACTCGCCACGACCCCAACACCTGGAACCTGCATGTCCACCTTCCTCATAGTCATGTATAAAGCAAAATTTCAAAATCCCATAAGATAACAGTCGTGTACTATGGTCCTATCCTACTTTGCTCCAGCCCAATCACCAGCGCCTCCCTTTCCGCATTCCACTACCGCCCGCCATATAGCCCACACGCAGCGGTACCCAACCTCTTTATGTACCGCACTATCGCTCGCGCTCCAAAAATAGCAACAATTGTACATACGTCCTTCCCACCGCCGTCCCACCACCCTATAGGCTCCCAGCGCCCAAGCAGCTTATATTACCGCGCAGCCGGACCACCCATCAGCCGCATGCACACAATCCTCGTATCTACCCAGAAAACCACACACACACACGCACAGCAAAATTGACGTGCATACAGCGTACCGCCCGCCCGCGCTGCTTTCCCCCATAGCCCCTCACTTACTTTTGCCCGGATGCATGTCTGCGGAACTGGTAGGAGGGTACGATGCCTGCATACCCCATCGCAGATAACAATAGCGAGCGGCTTGTATACCTATAGCAGCATTCCACACTTTTTATCGCGGGCCGTGTGCGGGGCTAGGTGGGACTTGCTTGAACGGGAAGTTTGGCTTGTGCTGCGTGCGTGGGCGAGGGGATGGCGCCGGAGCTGAGGAGGGCGCCGATGTAGGCGCGGAGGTCGAGGACGAGGAGGTCGGGGGCGTCCCAGGCGGGGAGGACGGCAGGGCGGTGGTGGCGCTTGACCTGTGGTCGGTGTTAGTATATGTCAGTGCGTGTACATGTGGTAATCGTATGTATTTTGGTGTTTGGAAATTCGAACTGTGTGTGTGTGCGTGGTTTGTAGAAGTTACGTACCCAACTTATCTGCCATATACTGCTTCCCCACATGACTGGTGTCGTTGTCCCAGTCTCGTTCTTCCCACTTGCGCGGAACGAACTTATACCTAGTGGTACGGCGCAGTAGTCATGCCAGTGTGGCGTTGTCGCGTCGAGATGGGCTTGGCGGAGCCAGCGAAGAGACGACTCGGGACCTGGGAGCCACTGCATCATAGTCCAGTTCAGTATCTCCGTGGGCGTCCAGGTGTAGTTGCGTGTATCCAGTTCACTTTGCCGGGGGCTTGTGGGGTGCGGTCGCTCGGTTGATCCCGAGTGTATCCGTCCGTGTCTTGGTGAGGTTTGGCCGTGACCTGATTCTTGCATTTCCATCTCGAGTTCGACTGGTGATAGGAAAGGTGAGCGGGAGCGAGATGCTGTTGGGGAGCCTGACGGAGCCCGTGTGTGGATCACATCTAGCAGCGCAGCGAGCAGTCCGACTGGCGAATCGCAGAGTGAGAAGGAAAGTGTTTGCGGTCGGAGCGAGTAAAGACGATGTAAGGTGGGTCCCAGTGGCAGTTCTGAGTGTGAGCCATCCTTTTTGGTCGACGAGCACTTTTCAAATTGCTTCGACTCGAGCTCGGTCGGAACATACCCAAAGCTCAACAGCGGAAGCTTTCCCTTCGTCAATTTCGCAATCTTGTACTTGAGAAACGCCATTGCACCATTCTTTGCCTTTGGTTCTGGAAAGACCGGATTGGCAGTATGCACTGCCAAGCAGTGCTTGGGATGTTGTTTTGCCAACGCGCGGCAGATTTCGAAGCCCCTACAGCAGTAAGTAACCAGAACTATCAAGGTAGTGTTCTGCTCACCATCCTACACCATGAGCCACATACTGCTCATACCCCAGCCGGCTCATCAACCCATCAAACATCCCTGCCGTTTCCCTGACGCCAAAGTCCAATGACGAACTAGCATCACTAAACCCAAAGCCTGGAATACTCGGCGCAACAACATGAAAAGCCTGCTGTGCGCCTTCACCAAAGCTCGGCAAAGAGTGCGGATCCGTCAGAGCACTGATGATCCGCTGCACCTCAATGAATGAAGAAGGCCACGAATGGCAAATGAGCAGTGGAATCGCATTTTCATGTTTCGAGCGCTTGTGCACAAAATGTATGCGCAATGAGTGTGTTGCCGAGTCGTCCTTCGCTGACGGTATAGTGATATTGGTACGGAATTGAGGGAGCGAGGTGTTGAATTGTGCTTCGGCTGCGCGCCAGTCGTAGCCTTCGAGCCTGAGGAGATATTTAACGTCTGCTGCAGTGAGGTCTCGTCGAGGTGGTACTCACCAAAAATCCAGCAGCGGCTCAAGCACAGACTTTGGCGTTCCGTGTTCCCATTTTCTGTCGTCTGGCAATTCGAGCTCGCGTGGAAGTCGAGTCAGCTCGAGCTTCTTCTTGGTTAATTCAAGGTATCGTGAAGAGACCTGCGGGTCATTAGCAAAGACATCTAAGAAGGATTGAAGGATATCAATACTCACATGCATGCTATACGGCGTGATTGCCTCGGCATCGCCATGTGCGTCTTGTGTTGTTACAGCCATGTCAATAAGACCCACACGTACCCATTGTTTTCGAGTGGTAAAGGAGCCTGGGTAGAGGTACTTCAGTACATAGGGTCCTGTAGGGCTCGGGGAGGTGAGTAGTCCTAGGTTATCATTTCAGACACGAACCAGTCAGATGTCGAGATAAGGACATGTCTAGAAGCATCACTTCCAACGCAAGGGTTACGTGTATCATGACGGCAGTCGCATGTTCTAGATTGCGCTTGTCAAGTTCCCTGCATTTCTGTTGGTCGTCTTCTCATGTACCTTTACTTCCGTGTTGCCACACCTCTCGCCACAGTGTGGCAGTGCACCAGGGATTTAGCCGAAGTGATCGACAAACACCAGGGACGGATTGAGTTACAAACCTTGAGATGCAGCCCAGGCGAACCAATCAGTGCTCTTCATGTACACTTTTGTTGCAATAAATAGTAGCGCGGCCATTTCTCGCCATTGACTTGGGGAAATAAAGGTACCATGACTAGACGTCTCTAACAGTACCCCCTGGCGTCGCATTGCCAGCTCCGGCACCACGCTGCGCGGTCTGAGTGGCTGCCCCGCGTAGATTGAGGCTGCCAATGCGCTGCACCAGGTTGCTCCCCACTGCGTCCACAGCCCCTCGCGGCTGCATAAGTGAAGGGGCCTGGGCAGCGGCTTCTTGAACCTTGAACAATCTTATGCTAGTGTTGTTCCATACCCCCGCTGTGCCCTTTGCCACAAGCATCTCCTGTGCAAAGACAAAGCCCCACAGTAGCGACTCATACCAGCCAAGAGATAACGGTGACCATTCGAAGAGGTGCACCCTGACCGGAGACGGCTCAATGCCTCGCACCTCAGTGTCATGTATCGTTGCCAATGCCGCAGTTGTGTCGTTGGAACCAGGCATCTTTGGACCGAGCTGCGAGATCAGCATCAGAATGGTGTGGAGCGGCAGCTCCGAAAGCCAGTTTTCGAGCTGGGGTAATGATCAGCAAAGTTACGTCTAGAAGAGATGCGACTTACCCATGCAGCAGAGGGCGTGAAGAACTCATTCGTTGCCAGTGCTGGAGTTGCTACATTACTGAGGCTTGTCATGCTGTTAGTTCGGGAGAAAGTCGGTTGGCCCACTGGCATTTTCCCTCGCGCTTTCTCTGACATGCCCCTGACCTGGAGCGGCACAGACTCGTCGATGGAAGATGCTATTGACGCTGCTCGAGAGGCACCTGACGGTGATTGTGGTGGTTCCGTTGCTGAAGGAGTTTCCGCGTCCGACTCATCGTCATCGTCGTCGCCGATCGCGAACGCACTATTTTCTTCAGGGACATTACCCAAAGTAGGGGTCCGGGAAACTGTGGGACTTCTGATACTGTCGATCGAATTTGTTCTTTGAAGGTCCGCTGCGCCTTCTTTCCGTTGTTGATTCTGGCGCTCGATTTCCTCCTGTCCGCCTTCGAGGGTGAAGTCACGGAGTGCTTGGAACCTCTTCTTAGACCGCAGGATAGCGTAAATGAGGTTAGGATTGTCTTGAAACACCATGTTAGTGGTCATCAGTGCGGGATATGGTTAAGCTTACGTTGATATTGGTGCTCGACCATGGCATTCAATACCTCCAGCAACGACTGAAGGAGGGTATGGTTGTTTTCGTTGGCAAACAGGAAGCTTGGCGATGACATGGAGGCAAAGAGTTGTAGTAGTTTGGAGCTAGTCGCGCGCCCAATGTTTTGCACATATGCGGCGATGTTGTTCAGGATAGCCAGTAACGCAGGATACACAGCGTCAAGTCTGCCTTTGCCGGTGGTGAGTAGGGTGTATATAGACTGCATGAGATTAGCGACATTCTTGGGAGTGTAATTTCGACATACGGTGATGACATAGTCGGCGTATGTGCCGTGGAAGTTGGGTATCCGGATGCTGGCGGGGAGTGTTTCTTGGCCCTCGAACGTCTTGTTTAGGCTCTTTCCAAAGTTTGGTTCGACACTGAGTGTTTGCAGTACAAAGACGCACATTCGCACGAGGCCTTGCTTGGTGGGATCGTTGCGTTGGTCTATGGCATAATAGAGGACGAGAACGACAAAGTCGTGGGCTCGGTCAGTATCGATGATGAAGGAGCGGAAGCGCTTGTTGCACTGGAGCGCCTCCCAAAAGAGCATGATCATCTCGGGGGCCCATGTGAGCGACTTTTGGCTGCCGGGCAGGTACGACGTGTTGGCTTGCAGCTGACTGGCGTTAGCGAGGACTGATAACGACAAGTGCTGCACGTACAGGCTGGTTCAAGATGCGCGTCATGCCATCCACCAGGAATTGGAAGTCTTGTGGTCTATGCAAGCGGCCCAGAAAGTGGCGGAAGAAGTTCTTGGGTGCTGGTCCGTTGCCTGGTTCGGGGATGGGATACAGGACGAGGACCAGGAGCAGCTGCAGACAGTAGGTCACGAGAATCTGGCGCTGGTCCTTGAAGACGACATGGTCGTATGGCACGCGCCATGTTGCGGGGTTGTACTTGAGCGTGGTATTGAGGAGCGAGCACAGGACGGACAGGACGACCTGCTTGTCGGGCGTTGTCGCAATGTACGTGACGGCTTTGACGCCTTTGACGGGGAGCAGGGCGGCCGACATGTACATGGACTTGCTGGCGAGGGTGAGCAGCAGGCGCAGGATCTCGGTGCGGTTGCTCTCGTATTCCTTGGTGGAGGCGACGGGCGTGTTGCAGCCGACGCCGCTCTGCCATATCGCATAAGTGACCTTGTTCTTGCCGGCGGGCACTTTGGGCAGGGTGAACTCGGAGAAGAACAGCAGGTCGACCAGCGTGTCGATGATCTCCTCGGCAAGCGGTTTGGCCGTCTCGAACTCGGCCTCGAGTTCGGTGGGCGTCTGCTCGGGGTCGGCTTCGTCAAAGATGACCTCGCTGCGCACGAGCTGGCCGCGCCGACTGCGCTTCCGCCGCGCGGCCCAGAAGAACTGGTCTTCCCACTGCTCGAGGTGGTCGGCCTCGTACAGGAAGGGCAGCAGGCGCGTGAGCACGCGTATGCAGTTGAGGGCGTCGCGCTCGGGGGCCAGGTCCGGGTCGGGGAACGAGGGGTGGTTGCGCAGGACAATGAGGCGCGACGTGACGGCGAGGACGAGCGTCTCGAGGTTGGCTAGGTTGTTGTCGCGGGTGCGACGGATGTCGGCAGGCGAGAAGAGCGAGAAGACATCCTCGGTCGACTCTGGCAGCTCCCAGAACTGCGGTGGTCAGCACAGCGTCATATCAACATAGCAACATGTCGCAGCGACGGCGAGGCTGCAGTGGGCGGGGCGTACACTCGTCCAGTACGGGTCGTCGGCGGCGATCTGCTTGGGCTCAGAGAGGCGAAAGATGCCCTGCTTGAAGGTGAGTTTTGAATCCGAGGCTCCCATCGAGGATTGCGCGCATTTCAGCTGTGGGTGCGATCTGGTGGAGAGCTGCCAGCCAGCATGGAAAGGTTTCGCTACGTCAGCCTTGCAGGTGCGACCCACGCCTCGGCGACGCGTGCACCTCGCCCATGCACGACTCTACTCCACGCGCATCCTCGCGGCGACACAGTCACCCCGACGAGTCTGTCCACGCCAGGCTGCGACTGCATGTCTTTTTGACGGGCGATCGTGCGCGCATGGTAGCCAACCAGCGGTCACGTCATTATATAAGGAAAGGCACAGACCCTTGGTGCCTAGATAACTCACACTCTCCGCCACCATTGTTCCTACACACCTCTCACGCAATCTCTGGTCGCTACAACACACACACCCGCCACGATGCCTCCAAAACGGAAGGCGCAGACTGCCGCAGACGCCGAGGCGGAGGAGGCCTGGGACGATCAGGATGAGGGCCCCATGAGCGACCAGGACACGTTCGACAACCTGAGGGAGGAGTTCGACGTCAAGGCCATGACCAAGCGCGCGAGGGCCGCCCGCAAGAAGGACGCTGCCGGCGACCTGTTCAAGAAGTCAGACCAGTGGGACGCCTACCTGAAGCCCGACCACTTCGACCGACCCCTCTGGGTCAACGACGCGGGCGGCGTCATCCTCGAGTCCTTCCATGCCCTCTTTGATGAAGCGCAGGACTTCTTGATCAACATCGCCGAGCCGCAGTCGCGTGTCTCGCGCATGCACGAATACCAACTCACCACGCACAGTCTCTTTGCTGCCGTCAGTGTCGGTCACTCCAGCAAAGAAATCATCGACAAGCTCGACAAGTATTCCAAGACGCAGCTCTCCGAGTCCGTCGTCAGCTTTGTCAACCGTTCGACCTCCGCTTTCGGCAAAGCCAAAATTGTGTTGAAGAAGACCCTTTCCTACATTGAAAGTGAAGACCCCAAAATCCTGCAAAAACTGCTTGCCGACCCCATTGTCGCCGAATGCCGTGCCGACAGCACTGATGGCCTCATGAAGGAGGCCGCGCCCAAGATTGGCCAGATGGCTATTCCCGGCACAAAAATGGCGGCGGGTGCGAATCAAATGGCAGCGCAGCAGCAGCCAGCTACCGAAGTCCAAAACCCAGCTCCGAGCGATATGATAACATCGCTACGCGAGGACGACGATGACGATGAGGTTGCCCAAGTCCACTCCTTCCAAATCAAAAGCGAGGAGCGGGAGAGGGTCGTCAAGCGCTGTCGTTCCATTGGCCTCCCTCTAACAGAAGAGTATGACTTCAACAACGACGAAGTGAACGCGAACCTGGAAATTGACCTCAAGCCTCATGCCCAGATTCGTTATTACCAAGAGAAAGCCCTCAGTAAGATGTTTTCCAACTCGCGAGCTCGATCGGGCATCATCGTCCTTCCCTGCGGCGCAGGTAAGACTCTAGTCGGCATTACCGCTGCATGTGGTGTCAAGAAGTCTGTCATTGTGCTGTGCACTAGCGCCATGTCCGTGATTCAGTGGCGAGCCGAATTCATCAAGTGGTCAAACATCAACCCCGAGGACGTCGCTGTTTTCACCGCTGACAACAAGACGAGCTTTCCTCGCAACGCTGGTATCATCATTAGCACATACTCGATGATCAGTAATGCGCGCAAGCGATCGTATGATGCTGAAAAAGTCATGCAATTCATCCGCAGCCGCGAATGGGGACTGCTAATTGCTGATGAGGTGCACGTCGTACCCGCAAACATCTTCAAAAAGGTCACCTACGAGATCGCGTCGCATGCTAAGCTTGGACTAACAGCCACACTACTGCGAGAGGACGACAAGATTGACGACCTCAATTTCTTGATCGGACCCAAACTCTACGAGGCCAACTGGCAAGAACTGTCTGAGCAAGGTCACATCGCTCGTGTGCAGTGCGCCGAGGTGTGGTGTCAAATGACTCCAGAGTTCTACACGGAGTGGTTGAAGGATACCTCGCTACAAAGGAGAGCCTTACTATCCATCATGAACCCGCGAAAGTTCCAGGCATGTCAGTTCCTCATCAACTATCACGAATCGCGAGGCGACAAGATCATCGTCTTCTCCGACAACGTCTATGCACTGGAGAAGTATGCGAAGAAGCTTGGCAAAGCCTATATCTACGGTGCAACGCCGCAGCAAGAGCGACTTCGCATTCTGGAGAACTTCCAGCACAACGACGCCATCAACACAATCTTTCTCTCCAAGATTGGCGACACCAGTCTGGACTTGCCAGAAGCCACTTGCCTCATTCAGATATCGTCGCATTATGGATCACGACGTCAGGAGGCGCAGCGGCTTGGTCGAATTCTCCGTGCGAAGAGGAGGAACGACGAAGGCTTCAATGCTTTCTTCTACTCTCTGGTGTCCAAGGACACTGATGAGATGTACTATTCGTCCAAGCGTCAAGCATTTCTCGTGGACCAAGGCTACGCTTTCAAGGTCATCACGCGTCTAGAAGGCATGGAGCATTCGGCTGATCTAGCGTTTGCAACACCAACAGAGCGGCGAGAGCTGTTGATGGATGTGTTGCTGGCGCGCGACGAAGATGGAAAAGAGGAGAGAATTGATGGCGACGCATTTGGCAGCAATTATGCGTCCAAGAACAAGAAAAACAAGACAAGCGGTGTCAGGAGAGCAGCTGGCACGCTCTCGGAATTCTCCGGTGGTCAGACAATGGCCTACGCCGAGTACAACAAGAGCAGGAACAAGGAACTGAAGACCAAGGGAGTGAAGAATGCTTTCATGAGAAAGCTTGTCAGCTCTTCGAAGAAAAAGCCAACATAGATCATGGCGTTTGTTTTTCTGCGCATCACACGCATTTGCAAGGCGTTCTGGAGCTATCTGGCCATCACCGGAGAGAGCTCCGTCATTAGGATTTCACTAGGATATTTGCATGCGCAGCACATGCGTAATGGCGAACGCTTTCAACACTAGCAAATTAAGCATGAGGTCAATCGGGTCGTCATCCCGGATTGTCACCCACCTGGAATCAAAGATCACCTGTATTCAATGTGCATTTGTCCCAGCTCACGCAGATCATATGCCGATTTAGTGAACGTGTAGAGCTGCTAGCCTTGTCCGAGCGGCAAGGAAGGAACCATCCGAACTTCCGCCTCTAGCGAACACGAAGCTTTAACAACCCCGCAGTGTCCAACGGCAACGACCGAACCCTCCCTTCACTCGGAGCTTACAAACAAGTGTTATTGGTGCAGCAAGTATGGACCGCGCAACCCTGACGTTAGGACTTGACAAAACGTCTGTAATTGTGACTGGAGGAGCTGGTCTAATCGGGCGTGTTGTGGTCGATCACTTTCTCGCAGCAGGAGCCAAGGTTTCATCGCTCGATATCGCTCACCCAAAGTCTCCCCCGGACGATCCGAGTGGACCTAGTGACGGTGCACCCGGGTTCAAGGCCATCCACTGCGACGTGTCAGATGAGGCCTCGGTGCAACAAGCATTTTCAACGGCGACCCAGGCACATGGTCCGACTGATATCTGCATCGCACTAGCATCTCTCGACCTCTCGGTCCTCAAGCCGTCCGCGTTTGCGGATGCATCCCTCGATCAACTCAAGAAGGTCCTGGAAGTGAATGTGACAGGAACATGGTTGACTGCTCGGGCGTGGTTCCGTGGTCTACGACAGGCAAAGCAAGACGGCACAGCTTTGCATCATCCCAACCTCATTATCATCGGATCTGAGAGCGGTCACTTTGGCGAAAGACATGCAGTCGACTATTCACTGGGCAAAAGTGCCGTACAGGGAGGACTACTCATGTCCCTGCGAGCTGAAGCACCACGAGTGTGGCCAGGCGCTCGCGTCAATGTGGTAGCTCCAGGACCAGTGGAGACAGATCGCTGGCACATCGAGTGCAAGCAAAACCCCGACCAGCTGTATCTGGAAGCACAAGCAACGGTATATATTAGAGTTTCATGATCTGCATCCACTCCCGCCCGGCTCCGCGTCTTCCCTCGACACGCTCATCGGACCCAGGGTCCCGATCGAAACAGAACTGACAGCCAGCCCCAGACTGCATTATGCGAGCCAATACCTGTCAAAGCTGTCGCGATGACGATCATTTCGCTCGCAAGCCACAACTTCAGCAGTCATATCCACGGACAAGTGGTCAACGTTGACGGCGGCAAGGTTAGTTGCTGATATTCGAACTGCACAATGACATTACACCTACTGACTTGGTGAACCCTGGTTTGCAGCAAGGCAAGATTATGTGGACCAAGGAAGAATTGGCTTGATTTCTAGCAACGTCCAATCGGATGTGTCAGATCTGTCGCATTACATGTTCCGTCTGCACGTCATGCCGGATCAGCGAGGACGAAAACAGACGAAATTGTAGGTTTGATGCTGAGTTTTCCTCCTGTTGCCACCATGTCACAACAGAACAGCCAAAACGGAAGGACTTCGGCGCTACGGAAGCATGTATGCGCACTCTATTATCATATGTTTCAGAGGCACAGTCCAACTATTGGGTGGGTCGTCAACGGGCGGCTGTCGGCTTACTCGAAGCCAAGTTCGCGTAGGAGTACCAGTCCGTAGTCGCGGAGGGTTCCCCGCAACGAATCAGTCGCCACGAGGTGTTGAAGGGCTGGGATCGCACATGTGTGGCGTTGCGGGAGAAGACGCAGCAGTGACATGGCCGTCGACATGAGCCACAGCTCAGCTTTTGGCCTCGCGAGTCAAGCGCAGGACCGCATCTGTGTCGAGGGCGTTGGTGTGTAGTCGAGCCCTGACGGCGTGTGGCCCCAGTGTGCTCCTCCCGCCGTGGGTCGTCGCTCGTTTCTCGCCTCACCATCCCTGTCTGACGGCGGCCTGAGCTTCAGTCCCTCGTCTTGTCTAGGAGTACTGCCTGCGCCGCTATGCCTTCCCTAAGAAAACAAAAGTCCGCCTTGTTGGCTGCGTTGCCCTGCGCCGCGATGCAACCAAGCTCATAGTCTCGAGCTCTACGAAATCTCCGCGCCCGCATCAGCGTCTGACTCGTGCAGCTGGGAGCCATCCATGTTTACTACAGCATCCGCCCTGCTAGCAGCGTCGTCTGCCTCTTGCTTGCCACACCCTGGATCACTGCACACACACACACACACACAGAGAGACTAACATGGCCAATTTTCGCGCTCTCCAACCTGCCCCTCTGGACGACGACGTCCCACCACAGCAGCCCCAGACCAGGCCTCTGCTCATCCAGAAGCCGAAGCGGACTGTAACTCTTGGAGCATGTGTCGCTTGCCGAAAGAGGAAATCCAAGTGTGATGGCAACCGTCCGGTCTGCACATGCTGTTCCCAAAAGGACACAGACTGTGTCTACGAACTCGGTCCAAATGAGAAGCCATCACAGGCCATGAAGAGGAAGAACGAAGAGATGCAAGGCGAATTGTCCAATCTTCGCCAATTGTACGATTTTCTCCGCCTGCGTCCTGAGCAAGAAGCAATGGACGTGCTCCGTCGCATCAGAGTCAGCCCCATCAACACGACTCCCTCACAACGCATCCAGGAGCTGGCAGACTACGTCCGGCGTGGCGATCCCATCAACCAGCCGCCTTCGATTCCACCTCCCTCTCCCTACCAATACGACCCCAGTCATCCGTTGACACTGCCATCGATTCGTCAAGCGTTGGACTCGGCCAGTGATCTCAGCCCCCACGACCATCCCTTTCCTGGCATGTTGCCCCCATTCACAGACGGCCCTCCAAGTCAGCGTCGAAGACACGCATCCGATATTGACGTCTCGGCTCGGTAAGTAACGTCGTTTATCGCACGCTACCACTTTTGACCAACCCAGCTCAGATAGTGAAGGAACTCTTCCGCCGCCAACATCGATAGAAGCTCTTCTGCATCCCACTCCCCACACAGTGGTGGATGATGCATTGTCTGATTCTCGCTTGTCCTCAGCCAAGAATTGGACGACCGCGACGAACGACACTGATCTTCTCATTGCGATCCTTTCCTCATGGACCGTACGAGAATACTCATACTACCACTACCTCGATCAAGATGCCTTTTTGGATGACATGGCAAACAAGCGGTCTGACTTCTGCTCTGAATTGTTGGTAAACGCGTTGCTAGCCAGTGCAGCTGTAAGTTTTCTCCTACACATCCAAAGACCAGCGTTTGCTGCTCTGTCTTGTAGATGCTGACCTGAGTAGTGTACCAGCTCCGCTGTCAAGAATAGATCTAAACCGTTCTCCGAAGTCAACATTGCCACGGCCTTCTATAAAGAGGCTATACGCCTTTGGGAGTTCGAAGCCGATAGTATCAGTCTGACCAGGATACACGCCGCAGTGTGTTTGTGTGAGTGTCCTCAGGTCTCCTTTTGGTCACAACCATCGTCCGTGATGAGGTGACCATTCCCTCCTCAGCCCAAACTGCGATTGCTTCAACCGAGCCATTGCTGATACATTGTCTCCAGACTTGTTTCTCGGGAAACAGGGCCGAGATAAGTCTGCTCATGAATTTCTTGCAGAAGCATGTAGAATGAGCGAAAAGCTCGGTCTGTCTGGGGTCCCTTCTTCGCACAGGTCGCGAACATCTCAGACAGTTCCGCAAGATAGGTTGGATCATGTCCGAGCTGTAACTGCGTGGTCTCTTTTCAACTTCCAGCTGTAAGTCATTCGGGTTAAAGGGCAGGGAAGGCCTAGAGCTAATTCGTTCAGCAACATGGCCGTCACATACTCTTTTCCAGCGATTATCACAGTTGCACCTGTTGTCGCCATTCCGTACCACCAGAGTCCTGATGCTGAAGGTACGTAAGGAGTACATCGTATCTGAGACTGCTACTTACCACAACCAGCGTTATTTCGATCGGAATGCGCCAGATACGCTATCTTTTGTGAAGGTGTAAACGCGATTCGAAAATTCAAGGCTTCCAATGGACACGAACAACACGCAGCAGAAATCGATTCGTGTCATGCCCGGCTGGTTTCCTGGTGGCACGCACGACCCTCCACTCTGCACCCTGAAAATGTGTCCTCGAAAGAGAACATATTATGCGCGTATGTTCTGATCGTATCTGCCATGGCTCCGCTAATTATCTAGTCTAATGCACTATGTCAATATCATCAACCTGTTTCAGCCTATACTGGACCACAAATACTCCTCCCATAACCAGAACTACTACCAAACCCGCGCTCGATCCATAACTTCGGCCTCACTCATGGAGTTGCGTCGATTACTCACACTGCAAGAGCGCTACCACTGCTGGGGCGCAGCAATCGCAATAGTCATGCACCCCGTCATGGTCACAGGTTCCGGTAGCTTGGAAGAGATTGAAAGAACATACCAAAACTCAAGAGATGCACAACAAAGCGAAGTATATCAGGGAGTGGTGGTGTGCCTTCGCGCATTAGTCGCTCTGGCAACTTCCAATTACTACGCCCAACCGCTTTTCCGCTTGCTCACGCAAAAGTGTCAGGCTCTTGGGCTTTCACTACCCGACGATCTGCAAAGCGCTCTCGAAGCCTACACAAGCGAAGAATGGACACGAAACGCCGCGAATCTGGTCAGCTCGCAATACATTGCAGACACGCGCAAAGCCTCCGCGGACTCCGAGAGCGCCAGGATGGATTCCATCATCTCCACGTGGGAGAATCTCAGTCTAGACGAGAAAGGCAAAGGCAAAGCAAAACAAGCAGGCTAAAGTCAGCCCTACACTCCACTTCCATTACTACAGTAGATCTACCCCTCATCGGGCGCGCTCGGCGAGGACTTCGCTCGGCCTACCCCACTTTCCGAATCTGAGTCTCACTTGCTTGAAATTATTGTCCTGCAGATCTTGGCTTTCGGTGCCCATGCATTTTACCGCTACTGTACGTTGGTTTCTGCTATCGGACCGGAGCGCAGAACATGTCGCCAGAACGAGCACTGGTGTGCTGGGGCTGCATTGGTCTTCGGAAGGTCTTTCCGATGAAGTGTGTCGCCACAAAGTTTGCTGTACTCTGTGGCGCTGGGCAGTTTATGTATGTCTTCCGTCAGGGTCCCGAAGTGGTGCCTCGTCTCGGGCAAGGTGCGAAGCCCGGTCATTGGCTGGGGGCGAATTTTGTTCGTCCGCTCTGGCGCTATCGCCGCTTGGCTTCACGATGCACGCAGCAAGCTTTTCTTTCGAGCTGCGTGGAGCGAGGTGCCGGCTGTTCTGGAATGTCGACTAGACGATTAGAACAGCGGGCATGAGAACTGGGTTGCATTCGCAGTGGATCAAGTCGTCGAAATGAATCGAACAGAATCATCCACATTGAGAAACGGAATAAGCCCGTCGACTCGGAACACGTCCGACTCGCGGCCTTGGAATTGAGGCTCACGGTATTCACCGAGATAACTTTTTTCCTACCCTCGCCGCAATTACCCTCTTGGCAAAACGTAGCTACATGACTCGAGTCCCCCCAACGTCTTACGAAGCAATTTCCTCTATCAGCCTCTCCATCCTTCTCCCTCGTCATCCCTGCTCCCTGCTCAGCTTCCCAGACCCCTTGTCCGTATCCGACAGTTCCCTGGATCGGGTAGTGCACCCGGGCACGCTAGACGAGCCCCTTGTACACACCTACCGACACCACCCAATGAAATGTCACACTGAACTATCCGGTGGGGATAACGTCATCTCAATGAAGAGATAGGCTGGATGTGGAGGACGAGGTTGAATTTTGCTTCTGGACTACAGTGGTATCTAGATGCTTTGTGGGGCGCTTATGACTATCCACTTTTTTTTGGCGGGATTTGCTGCGTAAACTACGTGCATGAGTAATTGAGAGGGGAGCTTGGGCTTGTGCGTGAGTCGTTCAGATGGATGGCTATGCGTATGTTGGGGATGGGAAGATGGGATGATTTGAGTTTGTGTTGTGATGAGTGTCGGATAGATCTAGATTGTTGAGTGCGGTGAATGCAGCGGCGTACGCTCCGTTGGCACTGAACATGTTGACCGTGTCTTGCCGTGGTCTGAGAAGGTCTGGAGGCATTCTTACATGTTGTCAAGAAGACACATTTCGTCAAAATTCAATGATGCAGGTTATATGTACAAGTCTTGATTATATCTCTCACATACGACCATAGGACGTTGAAAACAAGGCTTCCCGTTCGCTCAGCCCTATTTAAGCAACGTACCGGCGGATTAGTAGTTAAGTGGGTGACCATTAGCGAATACCCGCTGTTGTATGTTTTTTGGTTTTTAGTTTTTGCCCATATCTGGCACTGTCCTAGATTTTATTCTACTATCCCATGTCTCCAGAGTGTAGCTCGGAGAACTACAGTATTTTCTGGACCTTAAAAGATGAATACTATCCATGCAGATAAACGACAGGACCTTTCATACAAACATGTATTGTTCAAATCTCGTGCATTTTCGTAATTAAGGTCAAATCAAGGTAATGCTATAAGCTGTGCGGTGCCACATCAGATACGGCCTCATCTGTCGTGTCACCCTCAATGCTCTTTCCCGTTGAACTTATGCTCATTGAGTACCTCGAGTTGTTGGGAGGATCCATACTAAGTCGCAAGCGACATGCCAACGAGGCTGAAAAGATCTTGTCGAGGTTGCTGATGCTAAGCATCGGACATAATCTTGATATGGTGCACCGCGTGATGCGCGCAGATTTCTGTTCAAATATGTGGGATATAGGTAGTCTGCATAGTCATGTTGTGACTTCTGTCGGGCTGAAATAACAGTAATAGTGGAGATCGAAGTAGGGGGTATGCACGACTCCTTTATAATTCACGTTGATTACTCTCTTCGCTACGTATCTGCTGTTTACGCAGTAGTGTCTATGTAATTCCAACGTCACCGCATTTACTATCTATGCTTGCAACAATTACGCTCCACCATCCATTTGAGCTTGAGTGAACTCCATCATGCTAACTGTAAATGCTTGCAGCGTATCCATGACCAATCGGTTGACAGGCTTCGTCCAGCCGAGTTCAGTAGGAAGACGCTCATTTTCTACAAACGGAGGAACCACAGTTAGCTGATCTGCGCTTCAAAACGCGGCAAGAGAGGGAGACTAAGGCAGAGCGCAGGTGCACGTACTGAAGAAGTATTCAATGTACTTCTTGGGTGTAAGAATTCGGTTCTTCACATCCTCAGCAGCGAGGTTCCATTCACCATACACGAACTGGTAGGCCGCAGTCTCGCCGTACTGGAAGCTTGAGCCCAGCTGCGGAAACGTGAACTGAGCATTCGTGGAGACAGCCGCGATTGTGCGAGCGGTGCGAGCCTTGGCAGCCATCTCGACATCGATGGTGTCGCCGGTAAAGTGCGCGACCGTCTCGTTCCATATTCTCTCGTTGAAAACATCAGCAGGCCCAAATTGGGCGTCCTGACGACTAGTTCGGGAGAGCAATGTCAGCTTTCCTGATTCATCGATATGTTCAAGACGTCTAGGTAGACTACATACCTTAAGCTAGCGTCGTGCTCGAGAATGTTGTGTGTTGTTAATTCTTTGAGATTGATGGTCGTTGCGTTTGGTGCGGGATTAGTGGGTTGAGCGAAGTCGTATAGGTCGGAAACAACAGTAACGTCCCAGTTGAGAATGTCGTCCAGGACTTTGATTGCAATGTCTTTGCTGATCCCTCTGCCATTACGAGGTAGATAGCCGTGGTTAGCCAGAGTATTGAGCATAGGGCAAGGGCCTCGATCTAGCGTTCCCAAGCATTAGAATGTCTCATGATGTCAAAACTTCAAACATCACGTACCGTCATCTTCTCTGGGCGCCTTCCATTCTCCCGCGTCAGGCGATGCGGCGTAAAACGCGAGCGAAGGCGCGAAAGCGAGAGTTAGCACGAAGCTAGAAGAAAGAGCGATGGACTTCATTCTGACTATTCTGGGTTCTGAAGGAATCAAGTGCGTCGGACGAAAAAGGTGGGCTGCGAACCTGAACTTCACAACCAAGGCAGTCTTATATGACCAGAATCCTGATGTATCCCACAGGCCCGGGTCTGATATTTTGCCATCCAAGCGATTAACCGATGCGTATTCGTATAGCTTATGCAAGGGAAAAGCAGCATGCCCAGCATACTATTGCCGGGCTCTTCTCAACATGTCCCAAACAGAGCATGATTTGCATACATGGTATTTGTGATTGGCGATAGGTGTGGGCGTACTGGCCGTGCGTACGGGCTCTCGATTCACTAGACACAAACCCCAGACAGGCTTTGCACAGAGATTATATTGTCGGCAGCCTTGCTTTCAATCGAAGCCTGCTATAACAGGTCTATATAGACTTCAATAAGGTATGGATTAACTATGGTGATTACCGTTACGGGTACAGGTCCTGGACTTTTGCACACGCACTAAGCCGCGGTTGTGGTAGCAAGCACATAGGAGGTAGGGGAGTAAATGATGCAGCGTTCGCGCGTACACAGCGTAATAGATAGTGGATGCAGACGTAAGAATTGCTACTGAAATGTCGCTCCAGGTTACCTAGGCTAACCAGCAAATGCCTTGTGAGGAGCGCATAGGAGAGGAGCGATTAGGTACTGATCATCAGTCTCTTGAGTCCTGCAAAAGGTGCAGAGAGCGTAGTTATAAGTACTGCACGTGTTGAGAAGTTATCTCTATGCACGTCTCAGTTCCTCATCTTGGTGCTATGTATGATCTCGTCGCGCTGTTGAGTAAAGCCTGTATAGAGATGCACAAGTTTGGTGGGCTGCGGCTCGGAAAACAAGGCGAGCGTTTGAACACACAATATAGCAAGCAGTCTTTCAGTTCAAAGACACATGCTTTGAAGGCGGAAATATATTCTAGTTCTACATTTGAAGTTTGCTTCAGTCACCACTCTAAACCTTTCCAAGACCAATCCGATAGCAAGGAGAATAGTATGATAGAACAGTTAGGACGATGAAGGAGTGGAAGCCGAGGACAAGTCTTACAATTTGAGCTTGGTCAAGTCCAGAATTTCGTGTTTGCTCAGGACCGTGACTGCTTTGGGAGACAACCTTGGGCCCTCGTTGACCTTTTTCTTCCCTTGTTCTTTGAGCGCTTTCGCATCGTACATCCATACTGCGCTTTCAGTCGGCAACAGGCTGCATGCGAGATTTGCCTGCGGCTTGTGGAACGACTTTACCGCACGTTGAACGCCTTGCTCGCGCCGCAAACATCTGCCACTTAGCATACATATCGATAAGAAATATAATGTTCTCAAAGCTCACCAATGTATGATGGCCAGTCGCTCGGTCTAGGTACGAGACTTGGCGACCAGCAATATGTGTATGGCTCTTTCAGTGACTCCATAATGCCCGCTGCAAAGATGTCTTGGTTCCGCAATATTGCGAACAAAGGAACCCTGAATCATAATATACCATTGCCAAGTCATCAGCTCGATCATTCCATATGTGAGATAGTTGGCCATCTTCGGATCGAGATCCGACCGATGAACATTCGCCAAGGGGTGCGGGAAGGCCTTTGTCAGGCTCCAAGGCATTGTGAACATCATATGTAGTGGAACACCCAGTGCCTCAGCGCCATGTATGTGTGCAAAACTTGGGGGTTTTCAGTGATGGCTTCCGCGATGAACGGAACGCCGGTGTCTGGATCTGGTTCGATGCATGATTTCCAACATCCGTCCAATACCTCGGAAATCATGGCTCGTTTCTTGCCGATGTCTCCGACCTTGATTGTTGAGAATTTGGGAATGATCCCAGGGTTGTTTACCATGTACTGCTTTACGTGAGCATGAGATATTAATCCACTTCAATGACTGTCTTACTTGCATAAGTTCTGATGGATCAGCACAGGGAAAACCTCGAGGTTTGACTCTTGTGCAAAGTCCTTAAAGGTATTGTGCGTAGCAATGCGTATCCTGTGACCGTACAACTCGAGCTCGGTGCCTAATGCTGTAAAGGGCTGGATGTCGCCTGCACAGTGATGAGCTTGGGACGTAAAGAAGGTAGTTTATCGAGAGGCAAGCAAGCATACCTCGACTGCCAACAATCTGTATTACAATGTTCCGTGGGGCGACTGAGTTAGCCTTGCGGTGATGAAGATATTCGACATTGGTGTGATGTGATGACGCTAGCGAAGGTGTGCCTGTCTGGGTTCTGGCAGCCAAAACATATTTCAATGTGCTAGCGTTCTGCGCATAGAAAGTGAGATCAATGCGATCGTCGTCTGCAGTGAAGTGAGATTTGGGAAATGTGCAGATATGTGCCTCACTGAAAGTACCTACCCTTTGCAATGGCAGACGTACGGAAATTGGCGCCTATCAGTTCGAGATTGGCTTCCTGGTCCTGTCTGCATCTTGGAAGCATGCTCATGTCCAATTTGCACTGGTGCTATGGTGAATTGCAAGGACTTTAATCTATCTGCTCTTGGACGGATTAGCCTGATCGCACATTTCTGGGTCGGTGAGTGAATACGCATCCTGAATACGCACCCTGTACGCTTTTCAAGAACGAATCATGGATACGCAGGAGAGATACGCATCTGGCTGATCTCCGATTGGCTGCTCCATTATCAAGACCCGCTAGCGAGATCCAGACCAACATGGCGTGTAGAGTTCACTTAACGAGGTTTGTGTGCCAGCTCAGACCAGCTTAGTGTCACAGCTCAAACTGTTGTCTGAGACTTCTTTCGTGCATACCTTCCCTCTTGTGTGAGTCGAGAGCTCATTATCGGCGTCATTTTCTACTATCTCTCGCGGGCACCCTTGTCCACAGCAGACCCGCCCTTGTCTGGCCTGGTTGTGACCCAAACAAGCGCTGGAGATCACCCTGTACTGAGCACAGAAATGTTTCTAATGACTCACACAAGCGGGTAGACTGTGATACTGGCGTGTTAGGACACGCACAGTGCTACCTAGGTCCGACGCCGACACTCGAGGTTATTCATCGCATGACTCCGCAATCAGTCTACAAGGCAGTTCCATCCAATGGTTCCAGTAGCTGCCCAGAGTATCCGCGACAGTCAGTACAATGTTCCTGCCCCAGCCCTCCATCCACCAGTACCTTTCGAGCTCCGCAGATAGGCCACCAAAATGCGCAAATAAAAGGAGCGCAGCAGGTTGGCGCTGCTGCAGGCGCAAGAGATAGACATCTGATACGAAACTCAGCCATATGAAGGGGCCACTCCAGCTACGATTGTAACCCCAACTTGAATGCGAAGCAAGCTGTGGCAGGATATGATCAGGAAAATTGCCAAACTGCGCGGACCAAGCGCAGCATTTACGCAATAAGTACAACGTCTCGTCGTACACGGGCGCGTCGACGCTGTCTACCCATATGGATTTGAGAGATTGCAGTTCGGAGTCATGAAGTACTGTAGAAATGTCGGGGTCGACCTCCCCCCAGTTTCCGAGCTCCAACAATGGGCTCAGCGGTCCGGATCTGACGCGTTCATGAATTTGCTGGAGAATCCGGTTGACCCCTCGTATCAATGTGATCCATTCTTCGCCCAGGATACGCGCTCGGCGAACGGCTGAGGACTCGTTTGCATCGCTATGGCACAGGTTTCCAAAGGCAGCGATGACGTAGAGGATGTTGATGGAAGCGCTCGCCAAAAGTGCATCGCTGTCGTGATAGTCTATGTCGCATATTTTGGCTTGAAAGTCGCGAAGAGCCCTGTTGTGGTATTGTGCAGCCGTTGCCATCAGAGCGTGCTTGTTGGGCGAGTTGAGGTAGGCGAGATGTAGCGCTGTGAGGCTAAGTATGCCCTGCATCACGTAAGGATTCTGGTATCCCACCTGCACCATGACGGTTTGCCAGATGTGATTTACATCTGGAGTATCGACTATGGTGAGACTGGTGACAACCGACCAGTGATGTAGTAACATGAGATCGTTCATGGTGAAGGTATCCAGCTTTGCATCGTCGCTCAAGCTGCTGGGAGGCGATAGCCTGAGCCATGGCTGTGAAGTCATCGACCGTCTAGGTGAACCAACACTAGAAGCCGTCGCAGGAGGTGTATATTGTTGGGATCTGGATGGAGTGGCGGATGCACGCGTTTCGCACGAATGAGAGTACACACAAGGCACTTTTCTTCGCACACAGTAACGACAGCCGCTCTTCTCTTCATCGCACTATGCAACATATCAGATGACATGTTTTGACATGCCAAATCTCCAGAGAACGCACCTTGATCCTCCTACGTTTACATGCCTGACAGCCGTTGCGAGATTTTTCGTGTGCCCGCCGTCTTCTGGTCTTTGTTGGTTCTGACATAATGGTGCGAGAGGCTGGTAATACGCCCTTGTTCACAAAGGAACGTTTCGGATACCACGAATGAATTACACGAGGAAATACGTTCGTTGGAGCCTCGGAAGAAACGCTACTTCGAGATATGCCGCGCTTAGACCCGAGCGGCTGGGATGGCTTGCGTAACTTCTCGGTGGGGCTAGCCGACTTCGCCTCTCCTATTGAAACATCCTTTCTCTGAGCGAGTCCGACTGACATGTATTGGTCTGCCTGCAACAGTGCATGCCGCATGACTTTGTTGTGTATCATGCCCAGATGTAGATTGGCATCAGGCAAGCCAATTCTACCGATTGTCTGCTTCCTAGCTTCTGTCTTACTTTCCTGGATATGATACTTGTATAGTACGCTTTTCTTGCACGGCGTCATCGCTGTTGCAACCTGAAAGCGCATCTATCAATAGGGGATCGAGTGTACCGAAACAAAAGAAATGCTACATCACCAGAGTGAATACCAGAAACCACAAAGGAGACAAACCGACACCAAGTCATCTCTACTCATACCAGCCTTGACTTCCTACGACCATGGCCCGCCGGAGTCTTAGTCCATCTCTTGGTTGCATTTCGACATGTTCTTAATCTTTGTCGGCGTCACCCGTAGCTGGTACATCCCTGTGACCTCACTTGGTGAACAAAGTTGAAGATAACCATGACCACAAGCATCAGCACCACATCGAACACGTACAGGAAGACCTCGCACCGGAGCAGATACACCGCATTTCCCATCAAGTACTTGATGACACGGAAGACGCCTCGCAAAAGTATGAGCGCGCTCGAGGAGTACAGCGCGAGCAAGTGACGCTTCCACAGCAACGGCGACGAAGAAGCCGAAAAAAGTGAGCTTTATCAACAGCCCTACGATGATGAGCTTTTCACCTGTTTTAAAATGGACTCTATGCCTGAGGACTGAATACGGCCGCCGCCACACTACAGCAGGAACGAAATAATATTGCCCGGCACAAAGACCTTAGGTAGCCACTTAAGGCGTATCATTGATTATGGTTCGCCGTCAGTCATCAAGATAATGCGGCCAAGGATGATGTACATAGAGGCGGTGAATGCATTGCATGGGGACAGTGACAAAACTTTGGGTCAAGGATCAGCGAAGAGGTGGGAATGGCGTAGCAAAGAACTATAACCTGAAGCCATGGTGTGGGCTGGCGACTTCAGCGACAAAACTCAGCCCAAAGACTACGTACGAAAAAGCGGGCATTTGGTGATACACCGCATAAGCGACTATTTGAAACCGGACACCGCTGCCACGAGGACGACAACGTGGTAAATTAAGTATAGAATGTGCAAAAGGTGATTGAGAGGTAACGAGACCTCTCTGAAAATACTATTTTATCAAGATTGTGTTGTTGTTCTGCTAATAGTGTGGGCACATTTTAGAGAGTTGCTTATGCGGTTTATGTGGTGCATCACTTGAAGCCAGCTCCTTCGCACAGTCAGCCGCGCCAGTACAACTCGGTAAGCCTATCGATCGAGTCTGCCTCAATTAAGCTCACAATCTCAGCTTGCCAGTCCTAACAACCCAGCTGACGCCTTATACAAGAGCAATTCAAGGGACTGCCCCAGCTTGAACTTGCTTGATCATCGACAACTGTGACTGGGGCTCAGCAGTCTAAGTTACCAACAACGAAGGATCCCGATCTTTTTATCAAATAGTTGGCACACGGAGAGCACAAATTGTACAGTAGACACGACATCTCACGAAACATGTGGCCCTTACCCGCGTGGTACCTGAGAGGCGGCTGAGTATAGCTGTCAGTGTCCCTGTCTACGCATCAAAATACCACGACGTGCCACGAGTAAGCCTTGCACTAAAATTTGAGTATACGGAATACGCTCTCGTGGCGCGCCGGATTTGACCGCGCGGGATGGGGCACCGCACAGACGTAGGAACGCATTGTCAACGTTATCTGCGACTGGGATCGTCCTGGATACCTCGAACGCGGTCGCTCCCGTACAGCGTATACCTTTGTCGCGGTACGATAGAAAATATCCATTGATTGTATTTATGCGGATCGTATCGTGGCCTTTGCACTGGCAGTGCCGGATCTCCTCCAGGGGGATACTTCATGTCAAATTCATGCAAATTTGAGCATAACGGCAGTATATATGTTCAGATGGCATACAGCCCAGGATAACACATCTCCCTCGCTTGTTCACCACTTTTACCTTTTTTTTCGAAACTTTGACCTTACATCTCGATAATCTGCTGTCCATTATCCTTCGCAGGTCTCGATCACCTGATACAGCCCGGCTTGATTGAACCCTCCCCTATCCCGGATAATTCGGATTCTTCCGAATATCAGTTCGTTTGACATGGCCGGACAGAATGGGATATATCTTTATGAGCCCAGCGTCGCAGGCGCGATCGTCGCTGCAGGCGCGTTCGGCATCAGCGCTATTTACCATCTCGTACAAATGATCCGAAAGAGGGCGTGGTTCTATAGCTCCCTTACAGTGGGCTCCTTCAGTAAGAGCTTGACGAGCACATGGTGCTCATCCAAGGTTAACGAATCTCAGTGATGACGGCGGGTTACGTCTTCCGATACCTCTCTGCAAAGTCCCCGGCAGACCTAGCCCCGTACATCGTTCAATCGCTCTTCATAATCCTCCCTCCGAGCCTCTACGCGGCGACGATCTACATGATATACGGCCGTCTTGTCCTATTCGTCAACGCGCCGGACGCCTCGATGATTATACCCACACGAGTGACAAAGATCTTTGTCTGCGGCGATGTGCTCGCCTTTTTCTTGCAAGCTGGCGGCGGTGGTATGATGGCGCAAGAAGGCATGGCCAAATTGGGCCAAATTATCATGCTCGTTGGCCTCTTCATCCAACTCTTTTTCTTCGGTTTCTTCCTTATCATCTCACTTGTATTTTGGAAGCGTATGCACAGTTCCCCCAAGAGTTTCCTTGTTCCGCAATATGGAAGGTATTCTTGGCTAGCATTGCTCAAACTGCTACTCAGTGCTGCAGTGATCGTTATTTTACGCTGCATTTTCCGGGTTGTAGAATTCAGCCAGGGACATGATGGCTACCTTGCCAGTCATGAGGTGTACATGTACCTATTTGATACAGCGCCCATGTTTGCTGTACAGATCATGTTTCATGTGGTATATGCTGCTGATGTCTTTGGCCCGGGTACGTCGGCGAGAGCGGACAATGAAAGCTACATTGACCTGTATGAGAGGAGTGCCTGACGTGAGGACGAATCTGAAGCTATAGCGACTAGAAGATAAAAATGCCGAGACGAGAATTGTACCTAGTTCGTTATCAAAAGGAAATAGCGTCTACACATCCTGTCGCCCGTTCGGCTAATTAAGACTGCATTCCCTCCTACTTCTGCTCTTGAAAATTTCTCTCGCTATAGGTATGACGTAAACCACCACCGAGCGGCCCAAAATCTCTTGGCACAGCCAACTTATGTTACGCATCTTCAATTTAATCACTATCAAACAGAGAGCCTGCGTACGTCGTGCTGGCATCTGATTCAGAAGATGCCTCTACATCTTTTCTGCACGTTCGTGCATTATGCCCAGTCTTGCCGCAGTTCCCACAGCGCCGTAGAGCTGGTTGGCCTGTTTCTTGATCACCACTACCACGAGACTTCTTTGATCGCTGAGGCACTGCAGACGCCTCAGTAACTACCTGAGCTGCTGCAGTCCCATACTCCATAGTGCCACCTTGCTGGATTCGCTTACGTTTACGCGATTTCCGCTTAGTTACCTCTGCTAATTGCTCTTCAAGCTCATGAATCCGAGCAGCTTGAAGCGCGTTCTGGTGCAGCATTAGCTCAGCGCCCTTTACAAGCTGAGAGAAGCCTGTCTGCGCAGTAACAGGTGAGCGAGTGAAGGACTCGCGTACAAGCTTTGACTGAGAGCTAAATTCGTGCGTATTGCTTGGTGTCCTTGACTGCCAGGGCGTCTCCTCTGGTAGAGGTAGTGAAGGGGTACGCAGCCGTACCTCAAGGCGATCTAACACGACCTGCGCGTTGATAGGCACTAGCCCTGCTGCCTCAAAGGCCTTTTGACAGTTATCTTTTGTAAACACATCAGAAAACGCGTCTTTAAAGGCGGGGAGGAAGCCTTCTTTGTTGATATGGAAGACGCGTCGGCGTGCCAAGTCTCTGACGCGCTAGGAGTACTTGCGCTTCAGCGGCGAGAAGCATACCACGTCAAGTGGCTGGAGGATGTGCGATAAGTAAGGAGGTATACAGAGAGTTAGGATCTTGGTTTCCAAGCAGTAGTCCTTAAAATCCTGGTTGAGGTGGCTCTCATGGCCGTCCAAAATGAGTACCGTGTCCGTGCACCTAACTTAATGCACACGAACACCTAATGCACGCAGAACACCATAACAACCACCCCCAAACATGAGGTTTTTGAGCCACACCAAATAGCTGTATACACGAAATAATTTGCTGGAGTACTAAATAGACTACTGCGAACATTTTGTACTATCTATATCGGGCCGGAGTTTTGATATTCCGGCCACCGCGTGACTGTTTGGCTGGCAGATCCGATGTAGCTCCGTGGGCTACACTTGATCCCACAACACCACCCACTGCACCACTGACTTTCTTCTGACGTTTTGGCTGCTTTGGGAGGGGTTTTGAAGCTTTGCGCTT